>CAUYLG010044547.1:0-65132 GCA_963573385.1 Cacajao melanocephalus | reverse complement strand
ACAGCTTGGTAAACAATGTAAATTAGTATAAGTCATCTCAAAAGCCAGAGTTGTTTTGTTTTGTTTTTTAATGAGTTGTTAAAAAGATGCAGCCTATTCTAACAGGATAAATATTTTTAACCATTTCACTTCGAGTTAATGAAGGCTCACAAATGAGCGACACTCCTCATTGAGGAAAACAAAAAGCGGTTGTCGACAAGTGACAGCACGAGACTGATCTTTTTCTATTTTTCGTAGGATAGGGCCTCAGAAACATCTAGAACATTACAGGAAATGATGCCAGTGAACATAGTAATAGTATTCATCAGAGACATCACAAGTAACAACTGAAAATTTGGATCAGGAGGGACAGTACTGAGGATGCGGGCAGATATGTTAGCACCTCATGGAAGAGGGCCAAAAGTGAAAGAAAGAGGAGACTATTTTCTTCTATAATTTTCACAAATATCAAGTAAATTTAAGAAATGCTTTGACAACAAATGATACTCTCCAGTCTCATACCCCTTATTCAATTTAATGGCTGAGGAAATTCTTGCCATTTACTAGCAACCTTTCCCCAAATTGACTCAATTAACGTTGAAATCAATGTCTTTAACAATCATTGTTAGGTGCTTTCTAATTCCTTGACATTTTGATAGTGGCAATTTCAAAACCAGAATGAGATATAGTAACTGCCCTTGTGAAAAATCACCTGGATGAGTTAGAGGTGAATACTTGCTAGCTGTGCTGGTTCTTGCTCTTTATCTTCTCTCTCATCTGGGACTAAAGACTTAATGTTCATCAAGTTGTATCATGTTACCATACTTTATTAATTTTTATGGCTGGAAAATTTCATATTGTATGGAAGTGCATAATATGTTGATTCATTTATCCATTGATAAACATTCGGATTACATCTACCTTTTGGTTGATATGCATAGTGGTGCAATTAATATTAATAAATTAAAATTTGTTTGAGTACCTATTTTCTTTTCTTTTTGGTATAGCATATACCTAAGCATGGACTTGTTGGGACATAAAATGAATATATTTTTAAATTTTTGATAAACCATCATTTTCCACAGTGACTGTACCATTTTACATTCTCATCAGTAATTTACATGGGTTACTATTTCTACACATATTCACCAAGACTTGTTATTTGGTTTCTTTCTACTATTATAGACACATTTGTGGGTCTCAAATGGTATCTTTTTATGGTTTTGATTTGCATTTCTTTAGCAAACAATAGTGTTGAACATCCTTTCTGGTAACAATTGGACTTGAATATATTCTTTGGAGAAATGTCTATTCAAGTCTTTATCCATCTTTATATTCAGTTGTTTTGTCTTTTTGTTGTTGAGTTATGAATTCTTTATATATTCTGAATAGTAAGTCATCAGATATAATTTGCAATTATTTTTCTATTTTTTATGTTGTGTTTTTACTTTCTTTGTATTGGTTTTGATACACAGCATTTTAAAAGTATATATATTTTTTTATTGATTGTGCTTTTGTTGTCAAATAAGAATCCATTGTGAGTCTAGGCCATGATGATTTAGCCTCATGTTTTATTTTAGTAGTTTTATAGTTTTAGCTCTTACATTTAGATTATTGTTCCATTTTGATTTAATTTATATGGACTGAGGTAGGGGGTCCAACATCACTCTTTGTCATGTGATTATCCAGTTGTCTTAGTTCCGTTTGTTGAAAATTCCTAATTTTGGAGTGAATAGAATTCTTTCACAATTATGATTATTATGTAGAATTATAATGAAGTAGGGGTTTATAATGAAGAATAGAAATATTTCAATTTGAGAGATTTCATAGATTTTGAGCCAGCACAAAACCTGCCTATGAAGTCAGAACTGCAGAATATAATGACAAGATTATAAACAGAATGATTGCATCAACCAATAGATAACCAATTAATACCCAGAGAAAAAATAGTCCCTTGAATAAAGAATAAGTCTTCAATTACTAGAGAGTCAATTTAGTTTAATGAGATGCTAGCCAATACTTATTATCCATAGTTTTGTATTTATTAGCCACTATGCCTAGTTTACACTGATAGTCAGATATCTGAAGGCACTGAATAAACATGTAACGATTTGCAACAGCCAGACATCAGTTTATAAGCACTTTGAATACATGTTGATGCCAGATGGCTTATTGTTTCATTAGTCTCAGACACATTATTCTAAAGATAAATGCCCCTTTACATTATAATATTTGAAAATATATGTGTGTTCAGAAAGTAGAAAAGACAATTTTAGACTTGGTTTAAAAAGATTGTTTTATATTGACCCAAAGGATTTTATTATTATTTTAAAATTCAGGTGTCAAAAAAAATTGTAATAGGGAGATAGTTCAGTCTCAACCCTTAAATAAAAATATAAATAATTAAATTAATAATACAAGAGTTAATACCTATTTTTTACTTCAATAAAGACAGAACTTAAAGCATGGTGTGAACAAAAGATCACTTTCTTTAAATGCGTAATGAGTTATTAGCAATGAACAATTCATAATGAGTAAAACACAAGAACAGCCTCTTCTCTTCTCCTTTGCAGTAGCTGTTCCATGTGTCTAAATGACAGATATCTGTATTTAGATACCTTAATGAATTTTTTTTTCTTTTCTTTAAGCCTTTTTATTCGTGTCACCTTCTCACTGAGGGCTTTTGTGACCAAACATTACCAAACACTCTTTTCAGTTCTAACTCCATAGCATTTGTCACCATCAGAGACATATAGTATTTAAAACAACAACAACAACAACAACAAAAACACTTATTTTGAAGTAATTTGAGTTTACAGAAAAGTTGTAGAAACTAGTAATGATTTCACTCAGTTAGCCTTACTAACGGCGGCTTTCATAACAAGGTTCCCTTGGTCAAAGTAAGAAATTAACTTTGGTTACAATATTATTAGCTTAACTACAAACTTTATTAGATTTTTCCAGTTATCTATTAATATCCTTTTTTAAATTTTAGAACCCAGTCTAAGATATTGTGACACTTTTAGATACCACATCTCTCTTTGGTGTCTACCATCTATTTTACTTTCTTCATCTTGCTTTTCATGACCTTGATCATTTGGAACAGATTTCATAGGATATTCTGTAGAATTCTCTTCAATTTGAGGCTGTCTGATGTTTTCTTATAATTACACTAGGATTATAAATTTAGGTGAATAATACTACAGACGTGAAGCATGCTGTTCATGGCAGCATAACTGGGATTCCTGATATCAATATGACTTACATTGATGACATTAACCTTAAACTTGTGGTGCATGTTGTTTCTCATGCAGTCTTCAGTGAAATGTCACTATTTACCGTTCCACATTGTATTCAAATTTCTACATCCAGCCCATGTTCAAAGAAAGAGGAATTAATTTCCATCTTATGAAGTGTAGGTATCTGTATATAGATTTGAGAATTCTTCTGTTAAGAAAAAGTATCTCTTCTCTTCCATATATTTATTTATTTAAAGATTTTTATCAGTAAGGACATGGGTACTATTATATATTTAGGGTTATAGTACACTACTATCATTATTTTTACTCAAACTGTTCTCGCTTTGGAGTTCTTGCAAGCTGACCCCTTTGACACACTGCCATCCATTTAAGAGTTTTGTTTTGTTTTGTTTTTGCTTGCTGATTTGGTTAGCACTCCCTTACGTTCTGGCAGTTCAAGCCATTAGAGGCTCATCTTGGATTTTCCCTGTCCCAGATCTAGATTCAGCCATTTATCTAAGGAATCTGTTTCCTCGTCTAGCTTACTGTTTTGTTTATTTTCTATTTCCTTACAATGAAATGTAAATTTAATGGAAGTTAAATTTCTGTTTGTTTTGTTACCTCTGCATCCTCAGTGACCAACACAATGCCTGATGCATAGTTAGCATTCAGTAATAATGTAAACAGGTGAATGAACAGAAAGAAAACTAAGTCTCCCTATGCTTACTTCTCATAGCCAAAATTTAAAAATATTTATTATTATTTTTCCTCATAAACTTTCCTTAAAAATGACCATAAAATATAGGTTATCCTAAGATTGCTTTTCTCTTAGGTTTTTTTTTTTAAATAATTATTAGGTTTTTCTAAAAATGTAGCTAATGGCTAGGATGACCCCTGGTATATTTTTAGATAGGTGTTGTTCTTCCTGTTAGTCTCATCTCAACAGCATTATTTTCATAATCATCATCTGCATCATCACTATTGGCTAGTAGAACGTTAAACATGACCATAGCAGCAGAAGAATTTTACTTTGCCTTATAAAAATTAGCTTAATGAAAACTTTCTAAATAATTCTGCATGCCTAATATGACATGATGCTTTCTTGTTCTGTCTATCATAATTTTTATGGCTTTGATAAGAGAAAAGAGAATAAAAAGAAGTCATTATTGAATACCTGTTTAAGTCAAATTTCCAAACCCGTTTGTTAACATCAAAATAGGAGCAAAACCAAAAGAGAGAAAATATGAAAGGAAGGCAGAAAAAATACTTGATCTTAAATTCAATGAAAGTTAAAATAATATTTTATATTAATAAAATAATATAAACATTAATATATTAATAAAATAATAATTTGGCAGTGTTGCACAGTTCTAGTCTTTAGCCTTGGTCATTCAGACCATTTTTCTTCAAATGGTTGGAAACTATACACATTGAAAATATGTCACAGTATCACATTTTTTCCTTGCTTAAGAATACTATAAATTCTTAATTGAATGTCTTTCAAAGTCATAGCACCCAATGCTCTTTAATCTTTTTAATTATGCAGCACTAAGTTTACTGTCAGAAGCGGATATAAAAATTACTGTAAAAATTGAGAAGTCACTAAATGGAAAGCTTATTTATCAATGCAATTTTGTTACTCCAGCACAAATTTCCTGATTGTATCAGGTGCTGTCATGCCTCAGAGGTGTTTGTTTTTGATGGTAGAGATGATATATATGGTCAAAATTGATAAAAAGAGATATATTACCGTACCAGAAAATGCTGATTCCAAAATTGCTTTTAAATCACAATTTTCACACTCTATACATAATCTTAGTCATTTGTGGTTTGATTTCTTCCAGTAAATATTTGCATTGCTTATAAAATACATGAATTTTGTCAATATTTTAGACTCAGGTGGTGCTTTGTGGTGATAAATGATTGCCTGACACTAAGAGAATTGGAACTATTACTAAAAGGTAACTGGAATTTTTAAAATTTGAAATCATCCTACAAAAGATATAATTTATTTTTCATTTCCTGATTTGAAAATGACTTAATCTCTTGCCAGCAAAATGCATCGAGTCAAAGTGAGGAGATACTTACTAAATATCTATAGGTCTCCTGGCTAAATAACTATTATTGATGTTGTTTTCTAGGAAAGCTGTTGTCCACCTGCCCCCTTACCCTGCCAAATTAACTTTAACAGGATATGAACTGAATTGATTCCCTCAGTTTACAAATGACACGTCAGTGATTGGTAGAGGTTGTGAGAAGATTTCACCAGTGTTGACATCAGATGAATCATTGTGTTCTAAAGTCGATAATAGTTTGCCCACACAGGACATATTTTCGTGGATATAAGTAGCTATTTCTTTCCTTTTGCAGATATGGGCATTCTTGTTTGAGCCTCTGCCACACTTTACACAGAGTACAGCTGTATTTCTTGCCTACTTTCCTGAAAGATGGTACACTGAAATTATCTGTGATGTATTTTTGCTGTGTCCACACCCAAATCTCATCTTGAACTGTGGTTCCCATAATCCCCACATGTCATGGGAGGGACCCAGTGTGAGGTAATTGAATCATGGGGACATGTTTTTCCTATGCTGTTCTAGTGATAGTGAATAAGTCTCATGAGATCTAACAGTTTCATAAAGGGCAGTTCTGCTGTACTTATCTCTTGCTATCGCCATGTAAGACGGGCCTTTGCTCCTCCTTTGCCTTCTGCCATGATTGTAAGGCATCTCTAGCCATGTGACAATGTGAGTCCATTAAACCTCTTTTTCTTTATAAATTACCCAGTCTTGGGTGTGTCTTTGTTAGTCGAATGAGAAAAAAACTAATGCAATCTGCATATCAAAATGAAATTTTTTAAAGTAAACATAAACAAGATACTAATTAGCATTTTAAATTATTAACTAGCTTAAACTTTATTTCTAATTATTCTTGAACAGTAAAAGTTACATTATATTTGCTGCAAGATTTGTTGCCATCATTTTCTTTAATACATTATCTGCTTCATATTATTGTGTTTGCTTTGGGTGATGTATTTATATGTATGCATTATGTGTGGATGTTAGATGAGGATTCATTTTCTTATACCATAATTTTTTTGGGTAAAATTATTGCTAACTTAAAAAAATGAATTACTTGAGAAGACATTTATGCAGCCAACAAACATTTGAAAAATAAAAGCTCATCATCACTGGTCATTAGAGAAATGCAAATCAAAGCCACATTGAGTACCATCTTAAGCCACTTAGAAAGGTGATCATTAAAAAATCTGAGGACAACAGATGCTGGAGAGGATGTGGAGAAATAGGAACCCTTTTACATTGTTGGTGGGAGTGTAAATTAGTTCAACCACTCTTGAAGACAGTGTGGCCATTCTTCAAGGATCTAGAACTAGCAATACCATTTGACACAGCAATTTCATTACTGGGTATATACCCAAAGGGTGACAAATCATTCTCTTATAAAGACATATGCACATATATGTTTATTGCAGCACTATTCACAAAAACAAAGACTTGGAACGAACCCAAATGCCAACAATGATAGACTGGATGAAGAAAATGTGACACATATACACCATAGAATTATATGCAGACATAAAAATTGGATGAGTTCATGTCCTTTGCATGGACATTGATGAAGCTGGAAGCCATCATTCTCAGCAAACTAACACATGAACAGAAAAACAAACACTACATGTTCTCACTCATAAGTAGCAGTTGAACAATGAGAACGCATGAACACAGAGAGGGTAACATCACTGGTGCCTGTCAGGGGGTGAGGGGACAGTAGGGGAGGCATAAAATTAAGCAAAATACCTAATGTAGATAATGGGTTGATGGTTGCAGCATACCACCATGGCACATTTTACTTATGAAACAAATCTGCACATTCTGCACATGTACTCTAGAACTGAAGGTATAATAAGAAAAGAAAAAAAATAGATTACTTATATGTAAATATCTGAAACTCATTAAATAATTATCCATATTGTAATGTTTTTAAAGCTAAATTAGATTAGCAGACATTTTGAATTATGCTTAAAGAAAAAGGTTATAACATCTGAAAGCTTTTAAGCATAGCTATGCAATGAAACAGGAGATAATTATATCCTAAACTCACATAGTATCATACAATCTTATTGTATTAAGAATGTAGAAAGTATTAAATGTATGACTAATATTTTAAAAGCTAAAAGTTAAAGGGAATTTACTATGCAATATCATATAAGGTGATATGAGGGAGATAAGTCAGTATTGATATTGATGGATTTTGGAAAGTAACTCAAAAATGAGAAAAATAAATTTACACTTAAATACAAGTCTTACAGACTGAAGAACTGTTTTCTCACTACCCCCTGAAATCTGTATGGTTAACTCCTACTGTTCAATGTGATGGTATTAGGAGGTAGAGACTTTGGGAATAATTATAATTAGATGAGGTCATAGGGAGGAGGGTCATGAGTGGCATTAATGTCCTCATGAAAGTCACAAGAGAGCTTGCTTCCTCTGCTTTGCTTTCTGCCATGTAAGGACACAGTAAGGAAGTGTGCTGAAACCCAGGAGAGGCTCTCACCAGAGCCTGACTGTGCTGGTCCCCTGATCTCAAACTTCCAGTCTCCAAAAGAGTGAGAAATAAAATTCTATTGCTTATAAGTCACCTAGTTTATGGCATTATGTTACAGTAACCAAGCTAAATAATATAACAGATAATAACATAGCCTAGGAAGTCTGTGTTATAAAGTGGTTAGGAGAAATACAAAAATATTTTTAAAATTAAAATTTCTTTTTCATTTTCAAGAGTACAGACATTTTGAGGGATATATTAGCTGACATTTATAAGTTTAAAAAGTATAGCTTCTGAATTGCATGTACAGCCCTTTCCTTTCTCTCTATAAAACATGAGGGCTAATGTAGGGGTTGGACAAGAATATATAGTGAGTATTTGCCTAAACACAAATGTTAATGAGTTTCCTTTTGTGTACATTATTAAATCAGTAACCGATTAATGCCAGTCTTCTATATTTATTTTAGAATTCAATATGATGTTAAAAATTATTTCATATTATAATGTAGTTTGCACTATATGTGTCCCTCAAATATATTCTGAACTTCTTGGAAAGGCAGTAAAACCATTGCACAGAGACTGCCTACTGTGTTACTTAATCCAGAGAATTTCCGAGACATTTGTTAAGCATTTTCATGCATACTGATCCTTTTGAAAAAGGCACAAAGCTCTAATCTAAGCAATGTTTCTTTCCTTAGAAAATGAATTTAAAAATCAATCTGATCAATTGAACAACATAAAAAGGTAGAAGTAGGAAGGCAGAGGAAGAAGGCAGATGTTGGGGGAGAGAATCATTGCGGAAACTAGAGTCACTTGATAAAATTTTCAAAATTAGTGACTGAATTTATGTTTTTTTCTGATTTTTTAACTTAACTAGTTAATACTGTGTGACTAGTTTCTTACCAAGGTGAAATAGGTAAGCACTTCTGTTGCTATATCTGACTAGCCTTTGCTGTTACAGTCTCCACTTAATTCTGGTCTGAATTCAAGTCCTAGATAAAGAGATTCTACATGAATTCCAGAACCTTAGTTGAAAACAACCCTAGTGAATGCAATTTTTTGTTCTGCTGTGAATGAAGTCCAGTAAGGTACACTAAAAGTTTAAACAAATTTTGAGCAAGCTAATTACCATATCTACTATAATCATTTACTTCTCTGACTGAAGCTTTTATTAAAGTAATGATAAGGTTATTAATCTTTAAAAGAAAGAAATATTAATAACCTTCTTATTCTTATGTGTACTCAAAATAAAAATCTCCTCCTTCAAAAACAGTTTGATCTGTTTGCTACAATTTTCCTCTTGAAAAAATTTTACCTTCATGTGTTATAAATATGCAGGAGTATAATGTAGCTCCCACTTATAACTACAAGTTTTTCTGATGCAATCACTGTATATGATACATACCATAAAACAAATTGGTTCTAAACAAGTATACATCAGTTAGAAGTGGTTTTCATGTCTGACTTCCCTTTTCAAGGCATTCAGTGTTTGCTTAAATCCTGTTAGATAAAAGAAAAACACACAGTTGATAAGAAAAAAAAATCTATTTTCCATCTACCCTCCTATATTCTCCACTTGTAAATTATATTTACAAAAGATGGATTAACAATATTAAAACATATAAATTTATTTAATATGTTTTACATGACATTAGAACTTTCATAAGGAAAAGGAGACACATGAAGAGGCTGTTGAAACTAAACATGTTTTTACTGGGTTTAATGAACAGTAAAAAGTAATATAAAAATGTGATAGGACAAGAGGTATGAGCTGAGGGTAGTAAACTGTAGGAAACTTAGCAAGGCCTGTGTGTTCAGATTCCTCTCTATATCCTTCCATCTTTGGAGATAAAGCTGTTCTTTTTTTCTGTGTAGGGAAGATAAATCTCACATGAGGGTCTTATATCTACTTTCAGAGAAGGTAAAGGTCGAGGAGTCTTTCCAGCACGTGCTCTTTCTATGACCTGCTTCAGGGGCAAAGGAGAAAGTCAGAGTCCTTCTCACACCTGTTCTTTAAGGTGTTGAAATCTAAATTACTCAATATGTCACAGCACCACATTTTGGGCAGTGTGTTCTGATACTCATGAGACTCAAGAAAACCTATGGAAATATGAAAAATTATTTTTAAAAATTGTCAAAAAAGTCACAATTAAACAAGATGGAAAAAAATTACTGTGAAATAGAAGTGTTAAAATCATAAGTGAATTTAAAATAAAATTTTATACCAAAAAAGAAAACAATGCCAAGGTTAAAAAAAGTTAAAACATATTGGATATAGCCCAAATATTAAAAATATTAAATTAGGGAAGAATCTATTATAATATTAGAAAGACATTTTTCTGCTCACTGATGATGCTAAAAATTGAAAATTTAGGACTAAGCTACCTATTAAAAACAACACATTTTAGACACAAAAATATATTTAAAAAAATATAAAAATCTACCAAAGGATCATCCCTGCTGTACCTTATGCATGTGACACAATGTGTTTTTAAGTTCTCATTGACATATTTAAGTGAAATAGATGACAAATACTCTGCTGACAGTCTTCCTACAAAATAGCTTTTATTCTCATGTACCTCAGCAGGAAACGTTTAAATCAAAGAAAATGATTCACTTACCTGAAGTACAGTTGTGTAGTAAGCATTTGTAACGGAGAGGAGTTGATAAAATTGTAGTAAGTCTGAATTTTCTTAGCATGAATCTGTTGTTCTCTATATTAACAAGAAATAGTGAATGGGAAAGTGAAGGGAGCCAAGACTTCAATCAGGAAGGAATCGTTAAATGACAATCTTAGGCCTCAAAGCCTAGTGTCTTGTGCCTCATGACATGTACAGACAATTGTCATCAAAGTGTTTCTTTGGTATCATTTTATATCCACTTATATAGCAATACTAATTCTCACATTTTATGGATGACGTAATTAAAACATACAATAGACAGAAAAATCATGTGGAACATTTATTTACTTAACATATATTTCCTGTGGCATTCAACCATCCAAAATGTTTATGAGTGAAAATAAGAAGAGACAAATGTATGTGGAAGAATGCAAACCCTCCAGATGAAGTTAAAGTAGATGATCCTGCATGTTTATTTGATTTTATGAAATTAAACTCTTAAAAAAGGGAAAGAGGGTAAATATACTGCAGGGAATATGAAGTCTTCAGAGTCTAAAAATGTATCATTTAATATAAAATCCCTTTAAAATATCCCAATAGGAAATTATTTGAAGGCTTTCACCTGGCCTTCTACAGTAACAAATACTACCTAAACTAAAATAGGAAACGTACATTCTGTTTACATTGTGCCAAATGCAACACCACAAGCTTTCCATTTACAAACATATTAAATATTTCTGACACTCCAGTAAGCAAATTGGATGTCTCCTCCTGTCCACTAATGCGTAGTTGAGAGGCAAAGGGGTTAATTGCCCACAGAAACACCAATCATTAAGTGACAGAGACTGGATTTTGGATCCTTGCCCTCTTGTCATGTAGGCCATGTTCTTATTCATTGCACCTGTCTCTGGAATTATGATAATTGTGGTGATATTTAGCATCATTATCCACAGGGGGTAGAAAAAGACAAGAGTTGACATTTACTTCTAATTTTTGGGGAATACATGCAGCATTGCTTTTAAATTATGCTTAAACTAGAATTTTGGATTTCACAGTATAACTTAATTTTTTAAATTTGTGACAAGATTCTATACGGAAATATGGAATTATTTTCTTCCATACATTATACAAAAGGTTGACTGTAAAAATATATTAGAAATTAAA
The DNA here is from genome assembly GCA_963573385.1 of Cacajao melanocephalus. NCBI lineage: Eukaryota > Metazoa > Chordata > Mammalia > Primates > Pitheciidae > Cacajao > Cacajao melanocephalus. The sequence continues at coordinate 53,563 of CAUYLG010044547.1, read as the reverse complement.
TGCATGATGTGAGGGGGACTTATAATTGATACTTAAGAGTCAATATCCCTCAGAAAAGATAAATATGAGGTAAAATATGCAGGGACATTATAAGAGAACCAAAAAAGCAAACAAAAAATAAATACCTAAGATACTTTTCAATGAAATCCCAAAGAGTTTTTTTAAATTATAGAATCATAATCTCTGAAGAAGTAGGTAATCTGCATTAAAAAAAAAAAGTTCCTATCATACTGATGTATTATATATAATAGTTGAGAAGCCACTGATTAAGATTGCATATTAACAATAAGGTACTCATTGACCAGCTATCATATTCTGGAAGTGGCACCAAACAATGAGCATGCAATTATTTCATTTACCCTCAGGAGTATCCCATTATTTTAAAAGACACTGAAAGAAAAACTCAAAATTACACAAAAACATGTCTTAGAAATTTTATTCACTTGCCAACTTACCTGACTACAGATATAAAATGTACACATTTCCACTGGAGGAACACCAGAACTAATTCAGATTATATCGTTATGCAATAAAATATAAATGGTTATATTTTCTTCTACGTGCTCTTGCTTGGAATTTTTGTTCTCTAATTTCTATTATGCTAATCAGAAATGGTAGAGTGGGAGTACAAATGTGGTAATCTATTTATTACTGACCTGCCAGATACTAATGCCAAATATTTTCTTAGAAAACAAATTATACAGAAGTAATACTGAGAACATTGCTAACCTCTGTCGTCATTTCCCAATGTTTTTGAAATGTGAAAGTGTTGCTTTTTCAGTATATTTATTCCATGTTGTAGAAATTCTAAAAGTTGGAAATGTAAATGTTTTTTCCATTTTTTAATTGGGCCTACACAAAATTAGCTTACTTTCCCTATGCATGTAATTTGTTTTTGTCTTTTTGATTCTTATTTATGTATATATTTTTAAGACAGTGTCTTACTCTGTCACCCAGGTTGAAGTGCAGTGGTGCAATCATAGCTCACTTCAGTCTGTACCTCCCCAGCTACAGGATCACTTTAGATTCCCCAGTCTCAGGTCCCAAGTATCTGGGACTACAGACAAGAGCCACTATACTCAGATAATTTTTTTTTTCCAATTTTTTGTAGAGATGCTGTCTCCCTCTGTTGCCTAGGCTGGTCTAGAACTCCTCGGCTCAAATGATACTTTTGCCTGGGCCTCTCAAAGTGCTGGGATTAGAGGCATGAGCCACTGCACTAGGCCTATAATTTGGTTCTTTATTGAAAAAAACTACATCTGCACATACTCCCTTATACCATCTGTCATTACTTTTTTGACCTCATTTTATAACCAGATTTCCCTTTACTTTCCAGCACACTGAACTTTTGCATGTTCCCTCTGTCGATCAAGGCAAAGTGACAAGACAAGTCGCAATCATTTCTGGAGATTTATTTGCGAAAGTTAAGGGTACTAATTTATCCCAAGTGCCTTGAGCAGTATCTGGTATCTAGTTGTCATTAAATTATACTTGTTTAATAAATAAACAATTGCTATAAATTTGTTTTTGTTTTTTTTTCCTCATTGGTTTTCCTATTCCATTGGCTACTTTTTATAACATTTTCAGAGCCCATTCTACCTGGATCATAGGCTTCACAATTTGTGTCATGCTGGAAATTGAACAAAATAATAATAAGTGAGAATTGCACAATAATAAGAAGTGATATATATATATATTTATATATGTTCTTATATATCTAGACAGTAGATTTCATTCATGTAGAGATGTAGTTGCTTGCTATTTTCTTACCTAATTACATCAAATACATCACATTACCTCTTTTTATTTTGATTCACAATGAGGACATAGAAAATAAGATGATTATTCTTTGTGATAAGCCAATATTACATTAAAAGTTATTGCCAGAATTAGAAAAGACTTTAAAAATTAAAACATTCCCTGCCAAATTTAATTGTTTTTTTCTGTTATAGACTTACAGGTAATTTTTGTTGGTTTTCTTTATCTCGAATTTTCACTTTTTTCTTCTAAAGTAAATAACATTACTTCTGTAAGAAGAAGAATACAATTTTTAAATGACACTACTGCAACGTATAATAAAGAAGCATCTGATCAATACATGAACTATTCAATACATTCAACTGATGTCTAAGAAATACAAAACCTCCATGAAAATTTCATATTGCAGTTTACCTGCAAAGCAGATTGTTTTTAAAATGAAAGTTACCAATGTCATTTATAATAGACAAATAGCACTCAGTCATCAAGAAAAAAATACCTCTTGCAGACAAGTTCCAAGTAAAATTTTGTCATTCAAAAATGCTTAGTACAACTTCCACCTATAAGTGTGAATACAGAAAGATGAAATTTCCATATCAAAGAATATATACAAATGTTATATGCTAACCTTCAAGGAAAATTACACTTATGACATCATATTTAAATTAGAGTATAAGAAAGAAGAAATTCATGTCTATAGAGCAAGCTGACCAATTCATCACAATCTTTTGAGAAATTGCCATAGGACTTACATAGTAGCTTGTGTGGAGGTTTGATCCATGCATTTGTTATTGCTGTTTCTGAAGCTCAATATCAGTCACATTCAGAGATTTCTTTTAGACAATGAAAGTATTTTAGCGATTAACCGGCATCCTTTGACTGCAGTGAGAACATGAGCAAATGAAGTTTGTCAAGTGTGCTGGTGGTAGTTCAGTTTGGTTTATGTAACTAAATCTGAAGCTCTTTATATAATAATGTGATCTGTGCATAGAAATATAGATGATGCGTACAAATTACCTATAGTAACATTATTCAGAAGCTCAGTTTGTGTATTATATATCACAATGAGAAGAATTATTTGACTTAGTTGAAATTTACATTGTTAATATATTTTACTGTTTGCTATTGAATTAGATTGTGTGCTATTAATAAAAAACTTTTTTTGTGTAATATTACAGTTTGCCTCTTCATTTAAAAACAGAAGCAAATAAAACTATTTCCTAATTAAAGTATGGTTTAATGTATTTTTATATTAAATTTTCATGGTATTTGTCATACAGTAGATTAGGAGTAAAAAACAATGGCAAGGTAACACTGGAGTGATTTAATGGGAGTGTGACTTTAGCCAACTTAAAAAAAATAACTATGTCAGGAAAAGATGAGAGTACAAAAACTAGGAGAAAGTTTAGGATTAAGAATGAATTTGGATATCATTAGAAAAGATGCAAAGGTCAAAATATTCTTTCTCTGAGAAGAAGAAATATTTTAAAGTATTAAAGCCCATTTTTCTAATAAAGACTCCTTGTATTGAGGGATGACTCCTTTAATTGTTTGGAAGTACAAAAATATTTCTACAAAAATTTTTTTGCCCCAGGTATTTTCCTCTTTACCAAGATTCTTCAGCTCTAGTCAAGCAAGTTCTTAAAGCTTAATGTAATTAGATATGTAAGAGAAAAAAGAGAAGTTCAAGATTGACTTGTAGAGAAGAATACAATTCCCAACTAAAACAGCAACCTAAAGGTAGGATGGAAGCAAGAGCAGTAAACAGTTATCCTGAATATCAAATCAAAGAATTTGTGGAAGCCTTGACTAGGCAGTAAAATAAAGAGCAGGATGTAAACAGAAAGCCTGGAATAAATTAGAAAGCTGTCTTTGTATGTGTGTGTGTGAGACAGATATAGATGCAGATTTAATGAAATAGCATATTCTGACATGCAATTGACAAAGACTAATTTAATATCTTACCTATTGCACTGTATAGATACTTAAAGAATAGCCATGAAGAAGCAGATGGGTCCTTACCCTCTTGGAGTTTACAATAGAGCAGACAAGACATGCCTAATTGTAACAAATAATCAATAATTAATTTAAAAGTTATGAACAAGAAAAATGCACAAATGTAAAATTAATGGTGATATGGGGTCATGTAAGGATACCTAACCTAATCTGTTGAGAAGGGTTAGAAATAGTGTTCTACAGAACTGAAATTTTATTCGAAGTCTAAATGAGGAAGAGAAGAATCCCCAGTGTGAGAATTCTTCCAGTTGCTGACTGTGTCTATGTCAATTATGTACCTTAGAACTGGGGAAATAAGCACAGGATGGGTTCAGGGATGCACTACGCCCGGTATGAGATGGATCTGAGATAAAATTCCATTGATCACCTGACTTCCATAAGTCCCCACTCTGACTGATGGACCACCGTGACATATCAAGTCTCCTGGAATTAGTTTCAGTTTAGAACTAGTGTCCAGTAATTCCCAAAAGGTCTGATTATGTCCTTTTCCGCAATGCACAGTCATCCTGGTAAAAGGTCACAGGTCCCCTTGGGGAAGGCTGGAAGAAGAATTAACAGTACATGATTTGACAGTTTAGTGTGGGTTGGTGAACTGTCTGGAACTGGGAATTCATGTAGGAATTGATTGAGGGGTTGTGACACTCTGCATTTATTATTCAATTTAGACTTTTGTTCACATTTTCCCCATTTCTCATTTCTTCTTATCTGACACCAAATTGTCATTTGCCCCCACTAGTGTTTTTAAAATTACCTATGCATCCCGTGCTCTGATTGAATTTTAGTTCTCTTACATAATTTCTTAGCAGTATATGCCATGGCAGATCTCCTCAGTCTTCCTTCTTAACACATCCCATTGTATGTCACCAAAATGAAAGAGATTTTAACAAAGTTTACATTTGATTGTGAAATCCCACATATAATACCACCGAATACCTTCCTATTCCCTTAGTATAGAGTCCCGAAAACATTTAATACATCTTAAAAGTGTTTTCAAGTGCGCATCTCTCATAGTTTTAGGTGTATTTTCATTAGTGGTTGAAAAGTATATACATAAAATATGTCCTGTTTTAAAATAATAAGCTATTAATACAACAAAGTTTTTGTTTTGTTTTGTTTTGAGGCAGAGTCTCACTCTGTTGCCCAGGATGGAGTGCAGTAGCACAATCTCGGCTCACTGCAACCTCTGCCTCTTGGTTCAAGCAATTCTCACGCATAGATCTGCACATGTACCCCAGAACCTAAAGTACAATTTAAAAAAAAGGAAAAAAGTTTATGAGTGTATATAGATTTTAATTTTTTCAAGCATAGTCATAATTAGTAGAATTAAATTATTAGTTAATATGAATTGATTTTTGATAGGGTAACAAAACACAGAGCTTTGAGATAATAAAATTAATTTCTTGATTTATAAATTGTATTACCATACATGGTTTTCATTCTGTCAATTCTGGGAATTAAATAAGGCAAGCATTGCAGTTATATATTATAGATGGGGAAATTCAGGTCCAGGATAAAGTGCTAATCAACAATAGAAATTCAACTAAAAAAATGCTTTTTTCCTCCCAGCTAGTTTTTTATGGTTTTCATAGTACAACTCCAACTACATTAGAAGAGACAAATTTGGATGAGTAGAGGAATATAAAAAGTAAATAAATCAGCAAGAAGGCAAACACAATAAACTAAAGTATAAAAGTAAAAACATAGGTGTATTACACAGAAATGTCAAAAGGATACTCTTAAATATTGTTTAGAAAAATAAATGATATAAATAATGAGATGGCTGTGTGAAACATGAAAAAGGAAGACAGAAAATATTCAATGCTCCTGCTCAATTTTACATCACAATTCTGTTTGGTGAGCCAAGGTATAAAATATTTCTTTATAAACTCTATTTACCAACTCCTCTTACTGGAGAAGGATGATGTTTTGTTTTATTTAAGCCTTCAACTGATTGGATAAGGCCCACCAACACTTGGAAAAGCCAAATGCTTTAATCAAAGTTCATCATTGAAATGGTAAACTGATTTGAAAACACTCTCCAAGTTGATACACAAAATTAAACGTCAAAAATGGGTATTCTCTCAATAAAAAGCTGAATTCCAACTTATGTTTAAAATATAATCTAATGTTTACTGAATACCTACTGAGTACTATGCTCTTTTCCAGGATTTAGGGATAGAGTGATAAAAGTGACAGACATATCTCTTAGCTGTATGCTCTATGTATCGTCATTACATTAATGCTTTCATTCTGGGGTAATCATGTTTGAATGACTTGTGTTGTTTAAAGCAAAAGGCCTTTTTCTGCAACACATACATAAGACTTTCTTCCTCCTGGCAAGACTTTTGCATTCTTAGTAACATAAACTTATTGAAAACTTACAGCAGATGGAAGCATTTAGAAATAGTGAAACACACATCTCTGAACATCTACTCTGGGAGAAAAAATAATGTTTTCAAAAGCTTTCTATATCTTCTATCAATTTGTATTCAGATTATTTTTATTGAAATATAATACAGGGATATATAATTTCTTTAAAATCTTCCCTATAGTATATTGATTATTTGTTAGCATTGAAAAACAGCTTTGCAAGGATATATATATATATATATATATATATATATATATATATATAAATGTATATTTGTTACATACATTTCTTCTAAATGTAAAACAAAGCACTTATTATAAACTAGAATGTTCAGTCTGATTGCTTTATGGGTTTATAACTTACTAATTATTTAGTATCAATACATTTTATATGAATCCAATATTATTCCTGGGAAAAAAACCTAAAAATAAACGAATTTTATTCAAACCTGCCAGTTTATTGAAATATACAGCAGCTATAAGCTGTAATACACTAGTTTACTAAGGCTGTTTTAACAAATTATCACAACCTTAGTATCTTAAAACAACGCAAATTATTCTTTCACATTTCCAGAAACCAAAATCCTAGATCAATAGCACTGTGCTGAAATCAAGGTATGGACAGAGCTATATCATTTTCAAAGGCTCTAGGGGAGAATACATTCTTTACCTTATCTGGTTTCTGTTGGCTGCTGGCATTCCTTGGATTGTGGCCACATAATATTCTAAATAAGGCATGCATCTTCAAATCTTTCTCTGCTCCCTTTTCATATTGCCTTCTCCTCTGTATGTGGCTGTGTGAAGTCACCTTCTGCCTTTATCTTATAAAACTACTTGAGATTGCAGTTAGAGCACACCTGGACAATCCAGAAAATCATTATGTTTCAACATCCTTAATTTAGTCACATCTGCAAAGACGCTTTTCCCTTAAAAAGCAACATTTACATGTTCCAGAGATTAGGACCTGATATCTCTTTTTGGAGTTCAGGGGAATATTAGTCAGCGTACTACAACCACCTTGCAATACATGATTAATTTTCATTTTTATGAATGTGTTGGTAAAGATAAATTATATTATAGTACTGTAAAAAACAACTACAAAATATTGGTGACTGAAAATATCAAGGACTTGTTTTTCCCTCATGCCCACATTCATCATACTATCCTCATACAGAGATTGAGCCTTTAATCTTAAGAACATGGGCTGGTATACACACACAAAAACTGTGTCATTGTGCACCATCAACTTTTTTAAATCTCCTCCTGGAAACTGACATTTCATTAGCCACCTCTAACTATAAGAGATCCTATTGTGTGCCTACAAAGAGAAGAATCAGAAATGTTGGTGAATAGCTCTAATGACTATCACAATGAGGTTGGATGTTAGGATCAAAAGGCCCAATATGATATGAAGAAAACTGATTTGAGGTAAAAGTTGAGAAGAATAAATTGAACTTACTTGGCGTGACATTGCTTAACACCAGTGTCCAGATTTTAACTTGGCGATTCTGCTTTAAGTTTTGGAATACCAATTTAGAAAATATACTATTTCAAATTTTTATCTATTAAATAATAGGCTATCATAAAATATATTAGGTACTATCTGGAGAACCTGGATCATCTTTCTTTTAACTGATATTGGTTAAGATTTTGAAGCGTAATTGAACTAGCTTGCTATTTGAATGAACCAAAACATATTTCCTTAGAATGATGGAAAAAGATGTGGTACTGTCTCAACAGTACAAATAACAAGCCCTTTGTTAAGACTTTGATTTTTGTTTCTAAAGTTGCTTTTTCAGCAGAAATAGGGTATAGGTTTTTATGTACAGTCAAATAAAGGAAGGGCAGTGGCCAGTTAAAACAATGATGAATTATTGAAGTGTTCTGAAGCTAAAGAGAACTTGAAATAAATTTTAAACATTGGCAGTAAGGCCAGGTTCCTAAGGGAAAGCTTGAAGTGCTGCTTTTGGGTGGATTTCGTTTGTCGGGAATGTATCCTCAGCATTAACAAATGAGCTGACATTTATTTGGTCATTTTGACAAAGAGATTGTAAGAAATGAGTGTTTTTTATATAAAGAAGCAGAGTGACATTATTTATATGAAAGCATGTCCTAAACTGGAAAGCACTATACAAATGTAGACTTCTTTATCCCTGAAGTTTTGCATCTTAATTCATTGGAATGTCATAAAATTTATAGCTCAAATGCATAGAACAGATACACTTTTCACACATCATTTGGTATCATCTTATATTTTCTGAACACTGAAACTCCAAGTTACAATGTAGGATAGCAAATTGCAGAGGAATGAAATTAAGCAGCCATCTCTAAATTGTCAACCAAGACAAACATGTGGTCAATCCCCTTTAAAGTGGGTAGAATGAAATTAGTAAAAGATGTATGACCTCTTGGGAGCACAGAAGAAAACATAAAGACAACAAGTAAGTGGATTCAGTCAGTGGAGTAGGATGAATATCATACAATTTTAGAAGCTAACAAATACTAATAATATTACGTATCATCCAAGTCAAATTCTTTTGATGGTGGAATCACTCTCTTTTGAGGATGATTCTAACAACATGTCTACAGCAACAGGAGCAAGCTAGGACTCTCCAAGCACACTAAGTTCTATCCTAACCCTCTTTTATAATGTTTAAATTTTAAAAGAATGTTTAATGTATAAAAGACTTAATGTTTAAAATGTTTAATCTACCCCCAGGAAATCTGCAAATTAAAATTCCCCTTGGTAAATACTTCACACATACTCCTCCACACACTAACACATGTTCTAAATACATATTTTTATAATTTACAGAAATCTTAAACATACATTATACTGGGTTAGCAAATTGAATCTTTAAAATTACATTCAGAACTTACTTATGAAAAGTACTATGTTCATCCTATAGATAAAGATCAAACCTTATAGTAAGTAACATGGTGACTAGGAGTTGTAGGATCTTGTGGTTTAATACTCTATACAAGTGGTTCTCAAGGGTGATATATTTTGTTGTTGGTAGTGGGGCATAATGAACTTGGGGCGGGGTTCAAACAATATATGCTTCTCCTATTATTCTTCTCCTCACCAATTATCTCTTCAGTAAGACCTTTTTTCTCAGTTCCAAGGGCTAGAACTTGCTCATTTCTGCAACCTCTGTGCAAAAAGCAGATTGCAAATGTCTTCTTCACGACCCCACACACTATCCAGTGGTTCATCTGGGACAAAGTGAAATCCTGTGCATGTCCAGATTTTACTCAATTGCTATACCAGGAAAAAAATATCTCTATCAACTTTCTGTAGAGTAGAGTAGATATTCAATGGAACACACATATGGTGCACTGATGGGAGTTCTTATGGTTGATGGATAAGGATTCCTTTCTCAGAGCGTCAGGTTATATTCACTCTACTTCCCAGTTTATTCCCTCAAAAGTCTCATTAAGAACTCCCTCAACTTCCACAGCACATCCTCTGAAGCAGAAGTATTCAGCTTGGACCTGGATATCCAGCAACAATGCCTTGAATTGGTATTCTGTCAGTTCCCCAGGTAACCATTAATCCCTACTTATCATTTTTGTTCCCTTTTGTCAATTTGTGTCCCTTTTTATGCATCATCTTGGCTTAATTTTATGTATTTTGGATGTTTCTATGAAGGTTGCCAGACAAATGAGATTTACATTTGAATTCATGGCCTTTGAATAAAACAGATTGTCCTCAGTAGATTGATGTGGGTGAGCCTCACTCAATTAGTTGAAGACCTAAAAAGAACAGAGTTGAACACTGTCCTTCACAAACAAAAGGGAATTCTCCTGCAGACTGCTCTTCAGATTTCATGTGCAACACCATCCCCTCAGATTTGAACTGCATATGAGTTTTGCCTGGTTCTCTAGACTATAGGCCCACCTTGCAGATTTTGAACTTGCCAGCTTTCATAATCACATGAGCTAATTTCTTAAAATAACCTCCCCTCTATCCCCCACCTACATATACACACACATACACATCTGATTGGCTATTTTTCTAGAGATCTCTAACTAATATACCATCAATATTTTGTTTATTTCACAAGGAAAATTAGTAGTACATTTTATAAAATAAGAAATAAAAGGAAGAGAAAAAAATGCCAATCACATTCATATATGTACACATTCACACATAGAAATGTACACATACACACACACTAATCACCAAGAAAAACAAAACCATTCCCCTTTACAACTAATGTTGGTAGGCCATAGATTTAACACACTCTTCTAAAATAAATAAGTAAATTCACGGCTAAAAAGTATAATCAAGGAAATGAAAATGGTGATGGCTGAAGGAGGAAGGACAAGAGAGAGAACAGAAGTATTCAAATTCATCCTTTTATAATAGCAACAATACTACCCAGGAAAGTGTAGCCCTCATGGCCTAATTACTTCTTAGTTTCACCTCTGAATACCGTTACAATAGAAATTAAATTTCAGCATGAATTGTAGCATTTAAATTATAGCAGCTACTGATAGTCGATTGGCAAAAACAACAGCAACAAAAACACCTCATATGACTCTGATATGCAAAGGGATGTATTCCTGTGGAATTAAGCAGGCAATAAATAAAATAAGTACATAATGCATAAAATAAATATAGTATGCCTATATATGCATAGTGTTTCTGAAAGTGACATATACAATAATGGAAGAGAGAGAAAAAAATAAACCCTTATGGTATCACAAACATTAAAAGGCATCACATACTGAAATGTAAAAATCAAAACTACAGAAATCCTAGAAGACAAAAAAGAAAAAAATAGGTGAACTAGGCCTTGATAATAACATTTTAGATATGACACCATTGGCCTAATCCATGAAGGAAAGAATTGGTGTGTTGGCCTTTATTAAAAATTAATCACTCTTCTCTGTGAAAGATATTGCCAAGAGAATAAAAAAAGAAGCCACAGACTGGGAGAAAATATTTACAAAAGACATAGTTGATAAATGACTGTTATCTAATATGTGCAAAGAAGTCTTCAAAATCAACAATTAAAAAAAAACAACCTAATTAAATTGGGCCAAAGACCTTAACAGACAACTCACCAAGGAAGATATGACAGTTCAACATAGGAAAACATGGTCCACATGATATGTCATCAGAAAACCACAAAATAAAACAACCGTGAGATATCTCTACACACCAATAAAATGGCCAAAATCCAAAACATTGACAACACCAAATGTTGGCAAGGATGTTGAGCAACAGAAACTCACATTCATTGCTGGACGGAACACAAAATGGTACAGTCACCTTGGAAAACAGTTTGACACTTTCTTACCAAACTAAATACACTCTTACCATAAGATCCAGCAATCATACTTCTTGAAATTTACCCCAAGGAGTTGAAAACTTATTTTCTCACAAAAACCTGCACACAAATGTTTATATCAGCTTTGCTCATAATTGCCAATACTTGGAAATAACCAAGATATTCTTCAGTAAGTAAATAGATAAATAAGCTTTGGCATATCCAGACAATGGAATATCATTCAATGCTAAAAATAAATAAGCTGTCAAGCCTTGAAAAACATAGAAGTGTGGCATTAGTGTAAATATGCTGGTGGATTCAGAAAGCAGCAGAGGGGGCTGTCAGTCAATTATACTCCCTGAAGCAGAGACCCAGAAAGCCACATATTTTCAGAGTTACTCCAATTAATCCTTTTTAGGTAAAATATTTACTTTTAAATGTAGGTTTGGGAATAGCTCCTTCACAGGCCCCAGGATTTCTCCTCCTGAAAGAAAACATAAGAAAAAGAGATTAACAGAACAATTTATAGCCCTGGTCACTGCAGTTGGATTTAAATTTGCACTGCACTTACCCTCTTTCTCCTACACCACCCATTCTAAATTTTTCTTATTGTTAGCCATTGCCTCAGCATGTCTTAGTGGCCAACCAGTAATGTGACCCAAATCTTTATTCCTAAGGGGTCATTTACTTTCAGCATTGCTGCATTTATCCATTTACAGTTATAGTGAGGCAAGGGAGTATCAGGAGGCACCCAAACTTATCACTTCAGCTTCCCAATGCTCCTCCATCATTGGATAAAAGCAGCCTTACCTTCAGCTGCTGATCAGAGTCAATTATTCCAGCCAGTGTAGTGATTCCCCTTACCAACTGAATCCTGCACACAATGAGTCCAAACAACCATGGTGTAACTCGTAGTTTGTAGTCCAATGGCATCCATGCTGTGTTCCCTTAAAGAATGTGCTCCGTTTATAGACTTACATCTCCAGTCTTGAAGAGCACATGAATTTAGAGAGAAGAAGTACAAATTCCCTCTAGTTGTGTCTTTAGAAATATTAGTAATGGATCCATACTACTCCACTTCTTCATGTTTGTTCTGGAACCTATATATTCTTCCTTTAGGGAACACAACATCATATAGATTCCCTGGATTTAATTTAGTACATGGATTTTATCCTGAAGGATGGCATCCCATTATTTCACAATGGCTTGTAAGATAATAATTCAGCTGCCATTTAAAAGTGTTTTCCAGATTTTTATGGGGCTCTTATTTTCAGGTGGCACAGTATGGGACATAATTTCTCAGTGTGATGTGAGTCCCCTGGTCATGTGCTATACTGTGTCAGATTTCATGCCTGTAGAACAGACATTTTGTAAGTTTCTTTACAGTGAACTCTGTAGGCAAGAAAGGTAAATTCATACTCAGCACACGGTATAACTTCTTGAGAAGACAGACGGCAGAGTACAAATTGAACTGAGCTCAATGTACTCAACTTGCCATAGAAAATCAATTCCTTAAGGAATGTTGTCATATTGCAGATTTAGTGTTGGCTTTTATCTGAACATCTGGACATTCAGAAAGAGCAATGACTAGCAAGAATCCATGCTGTTGGGTTTCTAGAGAGCCTCTGTCTCCACTACTGTGATTATTCCTTTCTTGTGCCTAGAGGGTGAGTTCTGGAAAAGCTGATGAAGGAGAACTGGTCAGGTCATTTGGTCTGTGTTGTTCAGTCCCTCATTGTTGTGGATGGTGTCTAGCGGGCTTTAATTTGTGTCCCAAAACCTTCCTGTTATCCGCCCACTCTCATGTATCTGTCCATGTGGTTGTACCACAGACCTTCTTGTCTACCATTTAATTAATTTTCTATTATTGTTGTAATAGATTACTGGCAACTCAGTGGTACAAATAAATACAGATTTATTCCATTACAGTTCTGTAGATTAGATGTCAAACACTGGTTTCACTGGGCTAAAATCAAAAGGTCAGCGGAGCTGCATTCCTCTCTAAGGGTACGTCTTTAACTTTTTCAGCTTCTAGAGGCCATCCACATTTCTTGACTCATGACTCTGCATCCTTCTTATAAGGTTTTGTAGCCATAATTCTCTCTCAAAACAGCCAGGAGAGTTTTTCCACTGTTAAGAATTCATATTATTAGACAGGACGCCCCCTAGTAATACAGGATAATCTCACCATATCAAGATCTTTAATCTTACTTATGTTTACAAAGTGCCTTTTACCATGTAAGATAACAAATTCTCAGGTTCCAAGAATTAGGATACGGATGTTTTGGAGGGATAGGGCCATTGTTCCCCCTATCACATGAGTTTTCTAGTTATTTTCCTTCCAGGACCCTGAGCACATAAACAGACCACTGATCATTGTCTAGAAATCTATATGCATTCTCATCTTGGGCTGCCTTTTCTTCATCCAATATGGATGACTAGGTGTAGTGCTGTAGTTCTGTCCATTGGGAAAATTTTTGATCTCCACCATCTTTCAGGGCCACTTCTAATGTGGCCACGACGCAGCTGTCATCCATTTTGGTTTCCATACATGCTCTGAGACAATTTATCTGTAAGCCATACTCAGATGATGTTTTTCTCCTCCTTCAACTGGTCATAAGAATCTTTCCCCTCAATATGACCACAAGTACAGTGTGGTACCTGGTCATGCAGCTTACCCATATATTTTACTCAGCTTAGGCTGAAAGCAGTATAACATATTTTTATGTTAAGATCACCTGCTGCCAGACTCATCTGAATGCTTACATTTAGTGGGTCCAAAATAACACAACTTCTAATGGTATAGATTTTTTTGGACTATAAGGGTGATAAAGGGTGGGACAGTTAATATAAATCTGAAACAAAACTGTAAATCTGTAAATGAATGATGTTCATCTCAAGTATATGTAAAACGTTTCTCATCTTCTTATCTAACTGGAATGGAAAATACATATTTACCAACTCAATGATCACTTTACATGTACATGAGATTTTATTAATAATGTTCTCTTCCAAAAATACCGTGCCCAGCAAAAGAGCTGTTATTGTGGCTACTATTTGGTTTAGACTGTGGCAGTTTATAGTTATTTCCAGAACTCATCTGTTTTCTGCTATGGTCAGACCAGAAAATGAAGTAGAGATATAATGCAGACAACCAGCCATGCATCTTTTAGGTCTTCACTGATGGCACTAATCTATACCATCCTCCTAAGTATGAAATATTATTTTAATGTATTATCTTTCCTGAAGTATTGGGGAAGGTTCAGAGGTTTTCTTTTGCCTTTTATCATTGTAATAGGTCTTACCTAACAATCTAAGCTCTCAATGGCTGGGGTGGGGAGGTGTGTTTTAATTGCTATATACACCCATTTCAAATATATACTTGCAGATTGAAGAATTGAGTATTAGGTGGGTCCATGGACTTTGCAGGCTCAATGTGAGCTAGGAATCCAGCCAGTACTTTATTTATGACTTGGTTCTTGTAAGCTCCCACTTATAACAGAAGAGCCATTATTGTTGGTCTCTTGGTATCAAAGTAAATTCATTCCTTGTGTCTTGAGTGCAATCGTTCTTTAACTGGATATTGATTTTTTTCCATAAAACTGGGGGAATCATTACAATATATACTTCCCATGGTGTTGAAAGGTCTTTCCTCATCATGAAACAGCCACTTCTTTAATCAATGAGTTCCAGATCTAAAATCTAGCTGACATTTGGGATTGAACAAGCAATTCTAGCTTTGGGCTGAAGTGAATAGTCTCAGCTTCTGCAGGTTCCTATACGAATGGCTAAATCCAAGACTTAATATAGTTATTTTTCCATTAGCCACCAGTGAAAATCTTTGGCCAAGTACCTCATTAATTGTAACTATATCATTTATGTACACTGTGGGTAGAGAAAAATATTAAATATATATTGTGGCTTAGTTTCTCTGCTTTGGTATAGGCACCACTCATTTTCTATGGCAGGTGAAATTCAATCTGCTCTGCTTGTCTATGAAGTCAGTGACTTCTTGTCCATGGTAACTGCTGAACTATACAATGCAAACTTATGTACCGATACAGCATAAAGGGGTGAAAAGTGTGATGTGAAAGGAAAACTACAGATAGTTTAGCGTTATAGCAATATTAAAAGAAAAGAAGTAGAATTTGTAGATGTCAGAGCATGTCTTTAGGAAAGTAACCAGAAGGGGAAAAGTCTGAAATCTAGCACACATTAAGCACTGGTAGAAGAGCATTGAACAACTTTGCACAAAATAAGGAAGATTTAGAAAGTACACGACAATTGTCTTCCAATGTCTGAAAGTTGGACATTTCTAACATTTGTGCAGAGATTTTCAGCTTACCTTGAAGTGATCGTAATGAATTTGCTGATTATTTTATACCTATATTATAGTAAAATTACAACAAAAATGCCTAGCAGGTACCTCTGTAAATATTCAGTTGTGAAAATTCACACCTATGAAATTAAATTCAAATTTATGAAAAGCCTTGGAGTCTATGGAGAAAAGCTATTGCATAATGCCAAGAAGGCAATACATGTATATGTGTATATGTTTTGATAAATTGGAAACTATTATATTAATGTTTTCATATTCAGTGTTATCTAAGAATCACAAAATATTTGATAAGTTAATGAATTCAATTGTTTTCAATATGTGAATAAGATGCAAGTTCCAGGGATTTCAAATAATTAACTTCAAGTGGAGCTGAATAAAGAGTGTAATCTTAATTCAAAGTATGTCTGAACTTCCCAACTTAAGTCATAAGCTACCTTAAGTCTAGTTATAGAATTGTACTAATTACCAATTGGATAAACCACTATGAATAGCAATCATAACTTACATTCACATTTTATTTTACCAAGCAAAGTATGTCATTTCCTTTAATCTTTGAAAAAGCATATGTGTAAATATAAAAAGGCATGTCTTACTATGAATAATTTACAATGACAAATCGGAGGCAATTAAGTGGTAGGTGAGTTCCCTGAAGTTGCCTGTCCAGTCAGTAACAGGACCAGGCAAAGAAGGATCTTCTAGTGCAGATCTCTTTCACTATTTTGCATTTGCATAACTCAATTGATATGATAATCAGAAGATTAAAGATGGCTTTTTGTCATTTTATCTCCCATATCTACCTATTAGTAATCGGAAATCAATTAATGTTTGTTGGACTCAAATAGTGGATAATGAATTATATAACTAGAAACATATGTATTTTTTGCTAAATGAGGTTGTATTAAGTGGCTCTGGAGTCAGAGGGTTTGAGTTTAAATCCAGGCTCCTCCTTTTTAAACAATGTGTGAACTTGGTCATGTTTCTCAAACTCTAGTTCTCAATTTCTACGTCTATAAACTAAAAGTAATAATAATTCTTACTTCATAGGATAATATTCCACTTACAACAGGGGTCTATCATAGTTGGCTATGAATTCCATAATCCCTATGGACATTAATAGAATTAACATATGTCAAGTGCCAAAAATATTGTCTGGCACCAATATGACCTCAGGAAATATTGACTGCTATTGTTATTGTTGTAACTATTATTATGTTGGATTATTTTCACCATGGAATTATAGTGCTTAGCTTCCATTCAAGAAAATGGAGCTCCCCAAGACCACCTCTCTGAATATCACTTACAATGATATAATTGTATTTAATTTTAGGTACACAAGTGTTTACAGAAGCTGTTATAATTTACGTGTGAGAAAACTAAGGCCTAAAAACATTACAAGCCTTCCCAAAGATAATAACCCATGGTAGCATATGCTCTGGTCACCATTTCTTCTAGGAAAGTTATCTCAGAAAGTGTAATATGCAACACATGTTACTTGAATTAAGATAATATAGAAGTTTTGCTTTGACTCATACTTTTTAATGAAAGTAATTGGCATTTAAAAAATGTTGCTGCTTAAAAGTGTAATATTGTATTTTCTTAATATTTACCCAAGTACATTTATGTAAATGAGGTTCAATTGTACTTTTTAGTTCAAAATACAATCATAAATTATTGGCTTAGTTCAATAAGCAGCAATAGTATACTTCATGGAAAAATATGCATAATGTTTAGCTTGGATTTTCTGAGTAGCCACTGCCTACTAAAATATTTAATGCTCTAGAAAAGATCTATACTTCCTGAAGTATCAGAAAACTTACAATGAGGCATGATCTAAGAACCATAGAAGACAAAGAAACATTAACATATTTATTATAAATTTAATAATAATTGAAGTGAGTTTCAGAGATTTAAGTGTCTTTTCTTAACTGACTCATTGATTTGCAATGAAATTTGATTTGCTTAATAAGAATATAAAAATGATTTTATGACCCAATGCTGATAATATGAATAATGGTGAATTGAATATTTAAATTTGTTTAAATCTATATTATGTGCACATTATGTAAATGTGTTAGAAGTCTTAGATTTAATTTTAAATGAAATAGGCATAGAATAAGAAATTGCATAAATTAATGTCCATAGTATTCATTTTTAAAATTTCATTATTCTTTTTAATATGCTTAAATGATTAAAATATAGTATCTTTTCTTTAGGCTTCCATACATTTGTGTGCATTTAAAGTTTTTTTTTTTTTTTAATTTTCAAAACTTGAAAATGTACCATGAAAACTAATTAAGTTAGCTAATATAAAACACTTTACTCCTGTGACGTGTAAGCTCATTTGCTTTGTGCATTCCCAAGGACAAATAGTGTGCAAAAGTTCTTCATCCCAATACATAGGGCTAAAAGAGTGAATGCTTAAATCAGATCTTTATGTTACTCAAAAATGGGGAGATTTTAATCCAAACACAAGAAAAATCACATTGACTTATATTTCAGATATGAATATCTGCTTGCCAATTGCACCCACTCAGATTTACTTATCTTTTAAGTTGCTTCCTTGGAATGGTCATAGCAATTTAATTGAATGCAAATTAGGCTTTCTGGATCAGAAAACTTATGAATAAAGATCATGTTTCATAGTGAATTTAAATAGTTTACACATTCTTTCACAGTACTAGACAGAGGAAAGTGCCATAACTAAGCAGGTTCTTATACAAGATGGCACACCACCTGCAGCTCTGTTACACTGGAAACAAAGTTCTCTCAAGTTTCTTGGTCTACAAATATTAAAATATTTCATTTATAAAGCTGCCTGTTGCAAATACCTGTAAAGACTTTTTATATGTGCAGTTCCTATACCTCACGGGACGTAACCTTCTCAACATAAGAACGAAAGACTCACTTTTGATAGTCCTGGTTTTTTGTCCACTTTAATGAGCTGGACCATCGTTTGATATAACTCTGACAGGTGCTCTAGGATGTGAACTCTTCCAACTGTTTCCAATTGCAACTAGATTGTCATTTTGACTAGTGGGAAAATGTTCTGTTAGCAGAACTTTAAGAATATAAAGAAAGTGTGAAGTTTGTGGAATATTTTTAAATGTAAATGTATTTTAATTTAGATGGAAACAAAGTACCAAAAACTTGTCCTCAAATTCCAGAATTTATCAGCTTCTCAAATAACAGAACAGATGTAATAGCATTGCTGTGTGTGTGTGTGTGTGTGTGTGTAATAGTTATCTGGCAATGTTAAATGGAATTAGTTTTCTAATATACACCTAGTAAATTGTTAAGCAATTCCTCTATTGTGGACTCTACCTTTCACTCTCAAAAGAAATTTCTCAATATATCGTAATTTATGTGGATTTTACAGAATATTTTCCTCATTTCCTATAGAAAAGATATACAGAAAACTATTTTTTAGTAGTAGGGCTCCAGTTGTTTATATTAATCTGACACAGGCACTATACACTCTTACAGCATTCTTCAAGTACAATTCCTCCTTATGGCAGATACTTCATTCTAAAACTCACAGTAATCTTTTCCTAATAGCTATTTGCTTAACTAGACTTTAAGTCTTTCACCTATTCCACCCTCACTTCCAATCAAGCAAAAGAAACAGGGTTTTTTGTTTTCTGTTTTTTGTTTTTCCTATTTTCTCCTGTTTTCCTCAAAGATCAAAAAGGTTGATCTTTGTTTGGGGATCAAAAATATGTATTTGTCTGCTTTCCTAATTTTGTATTTTAATTTCAATGCTAATCTCAATCAGTACACATGCAAACACATATCCGTTGCATGCTGCCTGTTTCTTTGTGCGTTTGTGGGTGTGTAGTTGGATTGTCTACGTCAGGACTTTATATCAATCAACACCACGCCATTATAGTACCTCGCGTCTTTATTTATAATTACTTTAGCAATAGATACCAGTTTAATTACAGAAAGTTACTGTCAAAGGAACAGAAATGAGAACTATTATATGATGCATTTATGTCAACTAATGGGCAGATTATGCCATGACTGCAAAACGAGGGCATGCCTATAGTCTGAGTACGTGAGGTAGGAGAAGATTCAAGTTATCTCAAGACAGATAGTTAAAGAGATGTGCTGAATATAAAGAAAATTCTGCAATGACGTATCATACATTATTTATTTCATAAGCAATTCCATTTGTAAACATCATCTGTTCTCAATTTATGTAGTATTGTTTATTTTTGTGTTTTATTTTACTAAATTGCCTTTTGATTGTTATACATAAGATATGAGTTTATTCCTAATTTCATTATTTTACATGTTTAAATAACATTATGCTAAAAATAAGTCAGCAATCAGGAGTACATGAAAATAATTCTGCCTATTCAAGTGAAATTTTTCCTATTACTTAAGTTTGAAAAACACTGTTCCATGGCATCAATGTATTTACCAGGAAAGTAAAAATATTGTAACCTTCCCATTTTATGACTAATAAAATTTCTTATTATGATTCAATTTTATATTCAACTTCATCCTCTTTTAAAAATATTTCCTTGCTTCTAGGTAGCTAGATTGCCCTTTCATACAGCATCAGCAAGTATTCTAGAAAGAAGAAAACATTTCAGAATTCAGTGTTCAGGTTCCTTTGTCAGTATTTAATGCTGAATATCAATATAAGCCTTTGGCAAAGGTAGCAGAATGGTTAATGCCAACAGAAGGCTTTATTTCTTTAAATCAGTTGGGTAAGTTCTTTGGGAGCCCTTTATTTCTTATATGAAGTAAGCTGTTTTGGTTTGCTCATTATTGATATAATAAATTCAGTAGTAAAGGCAATATCTCCAGACGGTCTCCTTTATCGTCTGTCCCAGTTCTCATTTTAGCACATGGAAAATATCGTCATTCTGTACAGTTGGAATTCTCAAGGATATTTAAAACATAGAGGCTTCCTATTACTATAGATACATTCATCTGATATTGCTTGTTCAAACGTTTCTGTGCTTTGCTGGATCCCACTTGGTTTATGATTTCTATTCAGCCATTTTTAAGTGGAAATATCTATTGCCATATGACATAAACCATGCAGCCTTCTTGAACTATTCACTCAAACCCTATGTGATAACAAGCTCCAGGAGATCCATCAGTGGACCTTACCTCTTGGTATTCAAGTACTGCATAGATCCTTTTCATGATGAATTGGACTGACTTGGATGGCCAATAGAATATTGCATACGTGATGGGTGTGACTTTGGATGGTAGGTCAGCAGAGATGTTGCAGCTCTTGTCTTGTGTTCTAGGATAACTTTTTCTGGTACATGGGTGTTTTGCAGAAACCCAAGCAATCCTATGGACGACCCATATGATGAAAAATCGAGACATTCTGTCAACATTCATGTGAGTGAGCCATTTTGGAAGTAGATACTCTAACCTCAATCATCCATTCTAATTATTTCAGCCCCAACCTACATCTTATCTACAAAATTATGAGACTGTAACATTTCATGGATGGCCTCAAGATTTAACAGCCCATTCACAAATGTTTTACATTTGCTTACAATTAGAGGTAGGAATTAGGTGAGGAGTCTACTAATTTTCACCAAAAAATTCTTAAAGAGCTCCGGTAATACAATAGTAAATCACTACTTCTGGAGAAAAGTAAAATGAGAAGCAATTTTTCTTTTGCTCTTCTTTTTACTTTTTTTATCCAGTAACCTAAGCTAAAGGATTCAACAGTCACAGGAATGTACATGAATTTCTTGTCTTGCATAATTCTTTTATCTGCCTATCCTTTTCTCTTTGTTTATTTTCCTTTCTTTTTGATTTCCAACTTTTATTTTTAAGTTCAGGGGTATGTGTGCAGGATGTGCAGGTTTGTCACATAGGTAAATGTGTGCCATGGTGGTTTGCTGCACAGATCATCCCATCACCTAGGTATTAAGACCAGTATCATTATTGATTCTTCCTGATCCTCTCCCTCCTCCCAACCTCCACCTTCCCATAGGCCCTAGTATGTGTTGTTCACTCATACATCTGTGTCCATGTGTTCTCATCATTCAGATTCCACTTATAAGTGAGAACATACAGTATTTGATTTTCTGTTTCTACATTCGTTTGCTAGGGATAATGGGTTCCAGCTCCACACATGTCCCTTGCAAAGAACATGATCTTGTTCCTTCTTATGGCTGCATAGTATTCCATGGTATATATGTACCATGTTTTCTTTATCCAGTCTATCATGAATGGACATTTAAGTTGATTCCATGTCTTGGCTACTGTAAATAGTGCTGCTGAATATATGCATCCATGTATATTTATAATAGAATGATTTCTATTCCTTTGGGTATATACCCAGTAATGAGAATGCTGGGTCAGAAGGCTTTTACTACCTCTAGGTCCCTGAGGAATCGCCACACTGTCTTCCAGAATGGCTGAACTAATTTATACTCACCAAAAATGTAAAATCATTGATTTTTCTCCATAAACTCAACAGAATCTGTTGGTTTTTGACTTTTTAATATTAGGCATTCTGGATAGTGTGAGATGGTATATCTTTGAAGTTTTTATCTGCATTTTTCTAATGATCAGTGATTTTGAGTTTTTTTTTTTCTCATATGTTTCTTGGCTGCATGAATGTCTTATTTTGAGAAGTGTCTGTTCACGTCTTTTGCCTACTTTTTAATGGTCTTTTTTTATTTCTTGTAAATTTGTTTAAGTTCCTTATAATGCTGGATATTAGACCTTATTCAGATGCATAGTTTGCAATTTTTTTTTCTCAATCTGTAGGTTGTCTGTTTACTTTGTTGATAGTTTCTTTTGCTGTGCAGAAACTCTTTAGTTTAGTTAGACCCCACTAGTCAATTTTTGCTTTTGTTGCAATTGCTTTGGCATTTTTGTCATGAAGTATTTGCCTCTGCCTATGTCCTGGTCTTATTATCTAGGTTTTCTTCTAGGGTTTTTAGAGTTTGGGGTTTTACATTTAAGGTTTTAATTCATCTTATGTTGATTTTGTATATATTGTAAGGAAAGGGTTCCATTTTAGTTTTCTGCATATGGCTAGCCAGTTATTGCAGGGCCACTTATTAAATAGGGAATCCATTCCCCATTGCTTGTTTTTGTCAGGTTTGTCAAAGATCAGATGGTTGTAGGTGAGAAGTCTTATTTCTAGGTTTCTCTATTCTGTTCCATTGGTCCATGTCTGTTTTTGTACCAGTACCCTGCTGTTTTGACTACTGTAGCCTTGTAGTATAGCTTGAAGTTGGATAGTGTGATACCTTCAGTTTTGTTCTTTTTGCTTAAGATTGTCTTGGCTATTAGGCCCCTTTTTTGTTTTCATGTGAATTTTAAAATAGTTTTTTTCTAATTCTGTGAAGAACGTAAATAGTATTTTAATGTGAGTAGCATTGAATCGATAAATTGCTTTGGGCAGTATGGCCAGTTTAACGATATTGATTCTTTCTATCCATGAGCCTGAAATGTTTTCCATTTGCTTGTGTCATCTCTGATTTCTTTGAGAAGCAGTTTGTAATTCTCCTTGAAGAAGTCTTTCACTTCTTTCATTAGCTCTATTCCTAGGTATTTTATTCTTTTTGTGGCCATTATGAACAGATTCTGTTTATTTTTCTTATTGTCTTTCAAGCAGCTAACTTCAAAAGTTAAAAGCATGGATTTGAGAGTTAGACAGACCTGCCTTAACTCCTGCTTATGCCCCACTAACTAACTTATGGCCTTGGGCCAATTATTTTACCTCTTCATATGCTGAATTTTAATTTTGATAATTGTGACATAATACTTTCCTTAAATAATTATTGTGTACATTGAGTATAACAATTCACTTGAAATCCCTATTGTAAGCATTTGATAAATACTAAAAATCTTTAGTTTGTTCTGTACCCCTTTTTTTTCTGATGGCATTAAAAACGCACCTTGTAGACCTCCAACTCAGGGCAAATTATGGACCAAGAGCTCCAGGTGCTGTGGTTTAAAATCTACAGCTGTGGCATGCTACCAGCAGGCTCCTCTCAGCCAAGGACTGAGGGTAGCTGGAGACTAAGGTCTTCCTGAGACACATAGGAGTCTTTTGAAAGGTGACTTTGGTCTTAAGGCTTCCAGATACCCTGCCAACTTTTTCTTGGACTGTGTGACAGTCCAGCATACTTTCACCACCCTACTCTTCCTCTCTTCTTGTGTCTGTAGTAGACCTGCAGCATTGTGATCCGGTGCCTCTGTCAACCTCACTGTTTTCTTTCACACACTCTAGGAAAATATACACAACTCTAGTCTCAGTTTGGTGTGTGATTCTTAGAGAACTTAGACTTTATATAAAGTATATATCTACAGAAGACCTAACCCGTTGCCATCAGCTCCCATCCCTACATTTTGCTGCCCCACTTCCCTCTCCTGAAGTATCTTGCCAATAAAGTCCTGCAATCAATAAATATGATGGACTCAGGAATGATCTATGTAATTCAAGTTATTCTCCTCAAGAGCTAAATCAGTTTGCCAACAATGATCTATGTAATTCAAGTTATTCTTTCCAAGAGCTAGATCAGTTTGCCTTCTATCAAACTCATGATAAATGAATAATTTTAGCAGGGAAAAATAATCTTGAAAGTTTTTGATGAGTAATGGCATAGAACACATGCCAAATCCACTTGGTATCAATTGATTCAGAAGTTTTACATGCATTTCATCAAGACGTCACTCAGTTTGTAGTACTTTACAAAAATTTCCTGTGCTGTCTTTAGATATGTCTGTGTGTGCAAAAAAAAATTACCTCAACTTTTAAAGCAGGGATTATACTTTCTGTGCTTTAAACTTAGAAGAAGAACCTCAAAGTGGAAAGAGGACACCATTATTTATCAGTCCAGTAGTTTCCAGAGTGAAGCATCTCTCTTTGGAATTCTCACACTTTGATTCTTGATACTCCAGCATGGAGGCACCTCAGGAGTACATCACTTACACATTATAGTTTTGATACAGATTTGTATCCCAGTTCTACTCTTAGTTCAATTTAGCTCAGCATATGCAGCCCAGAAATATAAATAAATAAATAAATAAATAAATAAATATCTTAATAAATACTAAGTAAGAGCAAATAGCAGTAAAATAGAATAAAATACTATTGAGTAACTTAAAAAGGACAAGTTTCTTGTGCTAGCACAGATAATTTGTTCTCAGGGCTGAAAGTGACTGCTCCACTTCTTATTGGGACACAATAAGCTTATTGGTGCCTTGAAGAGCTGATACAACTTTATAGGTACATTGTAAGGTTTCTTTTTGCCTACCTTCTGTCCCATCTGTTTGCTTTTTTATTTCTTTATGCTTTTGTGGTAAAGGTCCAAGAAATAGATTACCTCAATGTGGCCCAACCAGGATCCTAAAAGTCCTACCTCTTTTCCAGGTAATTGGTACACAATGAATGTTCTCACTGCTTTAGGTGAGGGACCTGTTGCTACAGCAAGTGATATAACTCAAACTCAGTTTTCAATTCAATATTGTAGCCCTATTATAATACATCAAACCATTCCTGTAATGGGAATCAAAAAATAAACAAAAAGTAGATTGTGACTTTCTGAAGGAAGAAAATGCTACACATTTCACAGTGCTTTCAATTTATTTGGAGCTCATTATACTTTGAGAATGAAATGTTTAATCTTTTTACAAACTTTTCAAACAATAGATGCCTGAAAGTTTCAATAATGCCCTATGTCTCTTCTGAACTGCTGGCCCAGGTGTTAATTGGCAAAGTAACTCAGTGCCAACCTCTGCTCAGTATCTAAACATACAGTGCAGGGATCTTTCCCTTTCTTCATCTCTTCATGCTCCAATGTGAAAAGAACAAGCATTAAATGAAACTAGTAAATTAGATTAGAAAAACAAAGACATACAGTAATCTCAGATCTCAGTTTGAAACCAGCTTCTCTCAAAATGATGTTTTCATGTATATTATCTTTTTTTATATCTCAATGTTGACTCAACCTCAAAGGCAAATTTTAAAGACAGTAAGAATTAAGACAAATATGCTGAGGTAAGTAATGTAAGAAAAAAAGGCAGTTTACAAATGAAGAAAGTCACATGGACAGTACATTTATTAGATGCATGCATTAAACTTGTAATCAAAACATGAAAATAAATGACATGCCAGTTTTCTCCTAACAAAATGACACCTAAAATTATTCACAGTGGTCCAAAGATTAGGAAAGGAAGTGTCCTCATTCACAGATAATGAGGGTTATGAGTAATTGTATGTATTTCTCAGGATAATTTGTTTAAATAATAAGCCTATTGCTGAGCCAATTCTTCTGCCCTTCTATCTCAATTAAAAGATGCCAATAGAGGTGTCACTTATCCGTTCTCTAGCCCTATTCTTGCCCTCAGACATCTCATGAAACCTAAAATTATAGAAGGATGGATAGATAGATAGATAACCACCAAGCCAATTTGGCATGAGTCATTTTGATATGAGAAAACAAGGAAAACTTGCAGGAAAAAAAAATAAGTACAGATAATTAGATATGAAGTAGACTCAAGAGCCAGATTTTTTAATGGGAGAGACGTACAGCCCTGCAGCTGTCAGATAGTTTGAAAAGCATAAAATCTTAGTGTAGTGAATTTGCTAAAATATTTCTTCTAAGAACCAAAAAATTATGGAAAGACCAATCTGGCTCTCTCTCATTATCACTAATTCCAATGCTAGACTGCAGGGACAAGAAAATGAATAGACAATCTCCTTTTGTATTTTTTTAATTCTTAAATAAAGAAGAACTGGAACTCAAAAGTCAAAATATTATGTATATAGCCTTTGAACTGATAATCCTGTTGCTGGGAGCCGATCGTAAGAAAGTTATCATGTCTTTGTTCAGTGAATAAGCTATAATCATCACATGAAGTTTTAAATATTAGGAAACTGAAAAGAGCCAACATTTCCAAATCCAGAGTCATCATTAAATTCATTAATTACTTTATTCATTAAAAAATTATTTAATGGCTGGCTCATATGCCAGCTACTTTTGATGTTCATGTCAGTGAACAAGACGGACAAAAATTCCTTCCTTTGCATTAAATTTAAATTATTGCTCCATAAGGAATATTGGCTATGCAGACATTAAAATGTATTTTTTTATTAATGAGACGAAATTTACAACTTGAAAAATAATATGTATACATATGTGTGTAAAAGAAACATATAAAATATTATACCATCACATCTAGTATAGATTCACAACTGATTTTTAAAGTATGTTTTTCAATTGTGCACAGAATTACTTTAAATAAGATTTTACTTTCCTCTTATCCTTAAATTTATCATCATGAATAGAATCATATATTTTAATAATTTTTACAGGTGAATAATAAAAACAATAGCACAATATGTTTGAGGAAAACACACACCTACACACACATTGTTCCATCATATTTATGGTAGATTGAAAGGTGATTTTTTTCCTCTTTGCTTTCAATTCACACACACAAAATGTGAAACCCTTCACAGAGGAACAGTAGAATATTACAAAAGAATAACAATGGCACTTTTATGTATAAAGTTTATAAAATATTCATGTAAGAGAATTTGACAAAAATTCCTTCCTTTCTATTTGACATACCTGAAATAGGAAACAGCATGGTGCAATGACTGAATGCTAAGAACTTGCCATATGCCTTCATGTCCTGGTTGTACCATTTTTTTGTAATGAGATATAGGACAATCTTTACCTCTCCCTGCTCACCTACTTCACCCATAGAATAGGGATTGTAAGTACTTTTAGGTATTATATTATAAAATATTCTAATTTAACAATGTACTTGGCACATACTAAGTCCTAAAGGAAAGACAGCTAATATTATGTATGTAACATTACAAAATGAATGAATAGAATTTTTATCAGCACAACAATAAATAAGTGATCTAAAGCATGATATAAGTTCAGTAGAAATTAAAATAATGTATGTGAATTGAGATTCCAATTACTTGATACACCAATTACTTCTCACATCAGACACTGATGATGAGTAAAAGAAAACAATATTTATGAGGAGATATTGAGATACATTTTCTTCCTAGCTATTCAATTTAATAATTAAGTTGTGCAAGGAAAAAGAGATATTTTGTTTCTGCTATTTTTACTGCTTTCATGTTCCAATGGTGTTAAGAAAAATAAAAACTTAGTTCAATAACCACACACATACAGATGAACAACTTATTATTCAAATCAGTCATTGGTCATAAAATCAGTACAAAAATTATACTCTTCTGACCCTCATGATTTTTACATGTTAAATTCTGTTATTGGAATATGCACATCTTATTTAAATAATATTATTACAATTGTTTTTACATTTACATTAATTTTCATGAAATCCAAATAAATTGTTTGTGAAGACCAACAATTCACTTGATTGCATGTTTAAAGTCCAAGCCTTCAGCTATGTTTGTGTCTTCACTTTGCACTATGCAAGTGTCTGTTATGATAAGAAGTAATAAACTTGTATCCTCGCCATTGGAGGTTGCCCCAAAGACAAAGCAGAAACAGTAACATGAAAATATTTAGAGCAGTATTTTGGTGATCATGACAGGTTCCTGCCCCACCCGCAATAAATCTCACATCTAGGAGGATGGATTAGATCTTCTGTCATGGAGGATAATATAAGAAATGTATTTAATTAGTATTTCAAAATGGCTTTTTGGGCTGCAATATCTTCACATCACCTTGTAACCTCCCTGTAGCGAGTCTTTCACAATGAATGACTATTTGTGTGTGGAATTAGAGAACCTCAGTCTTCCAAACATCAGCAGAATACAGTTCATACAACTGCTTGGACTCTGGAGGCCAGTAGGTATTCCAAGTTTAGGTGCAGGTGTGATGATTCCATGTGGGACAGAAAAAAATAAATTAAAATAACATGAACAGAATCAGAGTAGAATGTAATTATCCTAACATCCTGGTCTATATCATATAAAGACCAAACAATTCAAGTGTGCAGACTTCTTGCAGTAACTTGTGGATTCAATTGCATTCTCAAGCTTTGGAGTAGAGGAAGGCAAAAATCAGACTGATGCAACTATCATGTGTTTTCTTCCCCAGGCTCATTCATTTGTGTCAGTGAGGACTGAGGAATGTTGAGAATTCAAATGATGGGTATGTTTTGATGGGCATATTTTAAGTCAAGAAAAAGACGATATTTTAAGGATTTTGCTCATTGATAACAAGATAAAAGAAACTAGTAAGAGTTAAGCTATTTAGCTCCTGTGTTTTCCTGGTTCTAATATGTTACAGAAGGTAGAACAATGGATCCCAAGTTTGACAGACTATCAGAATTATCAGGGGAGGTTTTGTAATTTTTATTTTTACAATATTTTCCAGAACTATCCACAGTCTTCTATATTAGGGTCTCCAGGTGTCTCTTTGGACAGTGGTCCATGGGGGATTCTATTCTCAGTCAAGTTAGGAAAACATTAGCCTTGAAAATGACTTTATTGTGCTGCCAAGTGATTCCAAAGGCTATGTAGATTTTATGGTTATATTGTTTTTCTGATTTTTTATAAGTTGTTTTTAATGAATCAGCTTTATTCTTAACTTAAATTTTTAAAATTTTCCCGATACATTTAAATGTGTTTAATTATATCCTTAAGAATTTAGAATCTACATTTTATGCCACACCACGTATGGGGGACTTTTTTAAAAACACCTCACCTCATGATTTTTGTATTGAAGACACCTTTAGTAATTATTTTTATTGCAATCAATTTCTAAGAAAATTTAAAGTTGTATACTGCCTAGATGCATGTGGACTAACATGGACTCCTTTCTATAAGCTTCTAGTTTCTCATCCTGGTTTTCTTAAACATAAACAAAGCTTCTATAAATGTTGCCTGGGTTTATTATGCCATGGTCCTCCAGAAAGACAGAATAAATAGGAGATACACACACACATACATACATATATAATGTGTATGTAGATATATGTAAGAGAAGGAATTTATTAGAGGAATTGGCTCATGCAGCTATGGGGGCTGAGAAGTCTCAGAAAAGTCTTTGCAAGCTGTAGAACCAGGGAGGCTGCCAATGTGGCTCAGTCTAAGTTTGAAGGCCTCAGAACCAGGGACGCCTATGGTATAATCCTCAGTCTGAGCTAAAGGCCTGAGAACCTGGAGGGGGATGGAGTCTGGTACAAAAGTCCCAGGGTCCAAAGGCTGCAGAGCCTGGAGTTCCAGTGGCTATAAGAAAGAGAAGAAGCGGGTATTGAACAATGAGAACACATGGACACAGGGAGGGAAGTATCACACACTGGGGTCTGTTGCCGGAGAATAGAGGAGGGACAAGGGAGGGTGGGGAGGCTGCAGAGGGATAACATGGGGAGAAATGCCAGATACAGGTGACAGGGGGAATGGAGGCAGCAAACCACATTGCCATGTATGTACCTATACAACAATCCTGCATGATCTGCACATGTACCCCAGAACTTAAAGTCTAATAAAAAAAAAAAAAAGAAGAAGGAGAAAAAGTGTCCCAGTTCTAGGAGAGAGGGGGAAGGAAATTGTTTTCTTCTGTCTTTTTGTTCTATTTGGACCCTCCGACAATTGGCTATTGCTCCTCCACACTGAAGAGAGATCTTCTCCATTCAGTCCACTGATTTATTCCAGTCTTCTCTGGAAACACCCTTACAGACACATTCAGAAATAATGCTTTGCCAGTTATTTAGTTATTCCTGAATCCAGTCAAGTTGACATGTTAAATTAACAGTTCTACTCAGTGAACAAATGCATAAATCTGTTAACTTCCCCCAGTTAGTCATTGAAAATTTATTGAGTCCTAAATGATGTGTCTAGCACTGTGCAATAGTTTTTATTGTGTAGTCTACAAGAAGAATACAACCTTACGATTGCTTTTACAAAGTTATCAGTTGGAAATTTTAGTTTGTTTGATTGCTTCATTTTTCTCTTATTTTTCTTTCTTTCTTTCTTTTTACTTTATTCTTTTTGATTTCTCTCTTTTAAATTATAAATGGACCCCTGTATCTTTGTAACTCGATTTCAGCCTTAATTGAACTATCAACTCCTAGCAGAGAATTAAAATTTAATAATAAAGAACTACTCCTATTTTTTCAGGGATTTGTGCATGCATCCCTGAATATGGATGGTGAATGAAATGGCTTGATATACCAAATTTGTTTGAGGAGTCAGGAGAATTATGAGAAAGGATCCAGAAAACAAACACGTACAGATATACGAAAACCTTCATCCTGTTTCTCTTGCTGAAGTTCAGACATATCTAAAAATCCAAAAAACTGTTGAGGTGACTGGACACATGTCTATTTTTCAAGGGGAATAACAGGTTTATGAGAAGCAACACATTCTAAGAAAAAGACATAATGATCCTGATCTAATAACAAAGGCTTAGTCATTGATGAAGAGTAGAGAAGGTTTTTTTTCTTTTCTTTATTTATTTTTATTTTTTATGTTTTAGTAGCTGGGATTATAGCCACGTGCCACCATGCCCAGCCAATTTTTTGTATTTTTTATAGAGGTGGGATTTCACTGTGTTAGCCGGGATGGCCTCAATCTTCTGATCTCCTGACTCACCTGCCAAGCTTCCCAAAGTGCTGGGATTACAGGCGTGAGCCACCACGCCCAGCCGAGAGTTTTAATACAGGAAATGACTGCTATTGAAATCCATTCTTAACCCAATGTCTTGGCCTTACCTCTGGCACAAAGTGAGAGGGCTGAAAGTAGCCCAAAAATGTTCATTTATTTTTGTAAAAGAAAACGTAATTGAGTATACATAACAATATTTAGCATATTGTATCTGGTTTATTATTTGATTTGTATGAAGACAAGAATGACTAATGTCAGATAATATGAACTATTTTATCTGGAATTTATTATAATTAATTATGATTTAAATAGTCTCTCTAGATTCATTCATCTATATAGTTAACAGATATTTTCAGTTTTCTGCAATGTGTCAAGCTCTGAGATAGGCTTTACTGTCTCAGTAATTTAAAAATAATAATGAAGGGTTAAACCATTATAAAATTTCCACAAAAAGAGAAAACACACAGACACTCGAGATAGAATTATGGAGTCTTTTCCACTTCTACAAAAAATGAAATAACTTCTAAGTCAGATCCTAGGGACGAATTAATACCTGGCCGTGGAAAACAATAGGGATGCAAGAATGAATATTGATAAAATGTTTCTGACAAGGAAAAACAGAAAGAGAAAGCACTATATATTAAGCACCTTACAAAGGGAAAGACCGTGACCAAAACAAATATTTAAAGATGTTATTTGTAATAGCAGAGTTTTTAGTGTCACATACACACAAACTCATAAAGTGTTACATGTTTATGAATGTGCAAGCTAAATATTGATGCAACTACACAATCAGAAAAGTTGATATATCTGAAGCATGTAAGAGATTTTCAGGAGTTTAGTTTTCTATGCTACAGTTAATGACAGCTCTTTAATCTCAATGTCATGGAAGAGAATTATTTGATGTATAACACTTGTAAAAGATAGATTAGATAGATGACAGATAGATGATAGATGATAGATAGATAGATAGATAGATAGATAGATAGATAGATAGATAGATGATAGATAGACCCACTGCATTTGTTTTCTTCCCACTAAGTATTTTCTATTTGTGTATGCCTAGTAAGTACTGATGGTGTAGCTGGAAAGAAAAACTCACAAATTTCCTATAGTAAACATGTCTTGAAGTACCAGGCAAAGAGCAAGATCCATTTCTCAGAGAACTATGCTGCATGTGTCTATGTGTGTGACTCTTGACCCTACCCCTAATCACAGTATAATGACTAGAAGTGATTCCCTGACAAGCACAGGGCCAATTAGATTCTTTCTCCTTGATATTTGGATTCAGAGACATCTGACAGTTTGCTATGTTTTGATCTCTCAAAATGAAACTTGTATCCTATGAATCTTTATGCACTAAAAATCACCCCACATTTTAAAGAATGTAGTCTTATTTAGCAAGCATTTATAATGTGCTCACTGTGTGCCACTTCATATTCTACTAAGCATGCAGAGAATAGAAATAAGAGGTAAGAAACCATCCCAGCACATAGAAAAGAAATAAATGGCATGGATAGCTGTTTAGCTTCATAAAATTTTCAGTTTCAGTGTCTGGTTTCTCCTAGAGCCTGAATGTACCAAATAAATGTTTTTCCATTGTTTTCAGTAAAAAAATACTTTTATGTTTATAACAAAGCTCTTTTAAATGCATCAAATGTATTTTTGGTATTAAAACAATGTCTAAACCTCACCCTAAAATAACTCTGGGCAGATGGAATAGCACTGTCTTTAGATATTGTTTATTATTTCTGAGAAATTTTAAAAATTATAAAAAATTACTATATTAATAATCCAATTGTTTTGGCAAATTATCAAATAAGAATTTGCTCATAATTCAACATTTATTTAGGAAGCCAAATTTCTCTTTTTAAAATCACCTTAAGAAAGTGATATGAACTAGTACTTGGGAATAATAAAATATCATTCTAAATGACAATTCACAAAACCTTATTTATGCCTCAACATCCTTAGGAGTGCTAATTCTCTCTCTATAAAAAGTGCTCTCTAAATACTATGTTACATTCTGCATCATCATTATGTAATAATAAAATGTTTACCATAAAATAAACTTATAATCTGGAAATAGCTATTATTTGGGAAAGTTAGAGAAAAAAATGATGATGAAGTATTTAATTGTGAAGATTTCTGAATTTAGTTTTCACATGACAATCTTCTCAGTCCCTCTTACATATGAAAGCTTTTCATATATTGTTTGAAATCTTCACATTTTTTTTACATTTTATGGAATAGAAAATGAAGCCAAGAGAGTCTCAGCAAATTACTCAAGTCCACATAAAATAGAATTCAATTTCAGATTTCATAGTATGAATTTCTTCATTGTGTCATCCTGGCTTGTGAGGAATTACAGTTGTTTCTTAGTGAAAAAATAATAATAATAATAAAAAACTTAGATATAACTACTTACAGTTTATAGAAATATCTTTACATTTTCTTGCTTAAAATAACTTCAATAACATTCTTGTTTACTAAATGTAAAAAGAAGGGTTGTTTGGTTTACTCCTTTGGAACATAGAATTTCTAAGGAGCAGTAATTCAAAGCACATTTATTAGATACTAACCACAGGCCAAAATTCTGAAAACCCAGTAAGCAAGCTAACATTAGGCAAGTCAAGGCTTCTTAAAGGCAAGGGTCTTGAAGTACGAAGCATAAAAAATGGAATAAACCATTCCACAAATTTTGGTTTGCTATTAAGAAAGGAGGTGAAAGAAAGGTCTTATACATATTTTATTCATCTGTTTTATTGATGGGAAATATTTTGTAGTAGTTCAAGGAAAAAGCTAAATGTAAGATAATGTTGCAAAGATATAATATGGCTTTGTTAATTTTTAGTGACCATACACTAAGAAAACAATAACAAAAACAGCGATACTGATTTGTAGCTACTTTAGGTGGAATTACACATTTCACAATTAAGAATCACAGACCAAAAAAGTTGCATTTCATATTTCTACACAGCGTTATCTTAGGCATTCTTTTTGGCAGTCTATGCCCACTCTGACACATTACATAGGCACAGATTCTCTGTCAACACCAAAAAGGAACTTGTTAGTCCTGAATATCATGATCAACCACCATGAATTCACTCATTCTCTGCTCTGTTTAGACAGATTCTTTAATCCCACATACCCTCTGATAGATTTATCTGTACTCTATTTGGTTAAAAGTCACCAGCGCCTCCTTTTAAAGCACTCTTCCAGAATTTATCTTCACTCTTTTACAGTCTTACCTATTTTTAATCACT
This sequence comes from Cacajao melanocephalus, assembly GCA_963573385.1. Taxonomy (NCBI): domain Eukaryota; kingdom Metazoa; phylum Chordata; class Mammalia; order Primates; family Pitheciidae; genus Cacajao; species Cacajao melanocephalus. The sequence goes on along the minus strand of CAUYLG010044547.1, from coordinate 18,973 downwards.
GCATATGTTTTCAACATTTCATTTTTCTGCTCCATTGTATTTCATTTATATTTCATTATGTTTCTCATCAGTCTATCATATCTCCATGTCATGTCAACAATTTCCTGTAATAGTTTCATTCTGACCTTTACTGAAGTGTCAGTTTTATGCTTCATACTTTAATCAATATCTATTTAGAAATGGTTTACTTTTGTTCAATGAATATCTTTGGTGCACAGAAATTTTGTCTTTCTTTATTACAACAAACTCTGATTGCATGTATCTATTTTTCTAGATGTCAGTTTTCTATTAATGTTCAAGATGTATCTTATTTTCCATCTGTTCAGACAGTAATTTTAAATATAATAATATGCCTGTCTTCCTACAGAATACTATTTCAACAGCTAATGTATTATAAAAGCTTTTACCCCCAATTTACAAAGTTTGAATACATTTCTGAAATATTTCTTGAGTAGAAAAGGCATTTTAGAAAATAATCTTGTTTAAGGAAAGATTTTCAGTTGAACTTATTTCTTTATGAAAAATTTTGTCAAATATTGCTATCATTTATAGCACTTGAATAAATTTGTTATATTAGTAATGAATTAAAACATTGGCTACTAACCAGTTATATATAAATAAATTTTACTCCTTGTGTTTAATAACTTAAAGTATTTAGATAAAATTCGATGTTTTGTAATGCTATAAGTAATCATAAATTTTTATGAAGTTCACTAGACAAGTGGCAAGCAAAAACATTAAACTGTATTATTCCCTTTTTTGATTTCCCTCTTATCACTATCCCTTTAAATGTTAAATTGTATCTACCTGTTAGTTATGTGTGAATTATACTATCTAAGTGTATACACTATGTCATTATTTAAGGATTTAAAATACTGACATTGATTATCCTCCCAAGGCTGAGAAAAATCTTGTATATTTTCAAGTAACATTTAACCTCAATCCTTGACAATGCTGATACTCACAGAAGAGCTCTGGGAATAAAAGGAAAGATAGTAATTTAGAATTAGAGAGACTTGCATGTGATGTTTGGAGCATTCTCTTACTACTTATGTGACATGAGACATATTATGGAAACTTGATGACCATCTTTTTTTTTTAACTTACAACTAGTTTCATTTATAAACAAAGATCCTCTCTCACTGATATTTGTAAAATGAAAAGATATAATGTTTGGCATACACTTAAATTTGCACATTATGAGCACTCATGAAATCATTGTTTTTATTGTTCTTACAAAGAAATGGGAGAAAGAAAAAAAAACAATGGGGGTGATGCTGAGTGAGGAACAGTAAAATTCCTTCCTCCGAAGAACTGCATTACCACCTTGACAATCACAGAAATAATGGGAAATAATTCAAATGCCGCCACAGTCACTAGTAAGTTGTAAGAGGAAAGGAAATGATTTCTAGTTGCTCACCTCTCTTCTCAGCTGTATAGAGAGACTTTAATAGTAGAGACATGAAGTGACCCTGGAGAATATTTTTGATATTTCCACTAGCTAAAAACAAATTATGGAAGTTTAAATTATCTTTAAGTATCTACAGGAATATCTTGGAGATATTGCAGGTTTGGTTTCAGATCGCAATATTAAAGCAAATATTGCAATGTAGCAAGTCTATTAAAAACATTTTATTCCTTAAAAATGCTAATGATAATCTAAGCCTTCAGCAAGTCTTAATCTTTTCACTGGTGGAAGATTTTGCCTCAGTGTTGCTGGCAGCAGGGTGGTGGTTGCTGAAGGTTGCAGTGGCCGTGCCAATTTCTTAAAATAAGACAACAATGAAGTTTGCTGATCCATTGATTTTTTGCTTTCATGAAATACATATATTTAGGATGAAATGCAGCTTCACAGCACTAGACTTACAGTAGAACTTCTTTTAGAATTGGAGTCAGTCATCTTAAACCCTGCTGCTGATTTGTCAACTAAGTTTAGGTAATATTCTAAGTCCTTTGTTGTCATTTCAACAATTTTACACTATCTTCACCAGGAATTATTTCATCTCAATGAACCAGTTTATTTGCTCACCTATAAGAAGCAACACTTTGAAACATGAAACAACATGGCCAAATAGATGCAGCTAGAAAGCACCACTCCCACGGAAAAGAGACCAAAATTGAGTAAAGCAACATTTAAAAACACGTCTTTGGAGAGAGAAAACCAAGAATCAATAGAAAGGCAATGTAGATGCTGAGGCTGAAGAGGGAGAAAGCTGAGAACTCTGTGTGGGGTTGCCAAATGTCAAAGCTAGCACACATCCCTGAACTGCTCCTAGGGAAGGTGTGAGTGATTGAATGGTGGGTCAGCTCTCTCTCCCCATGGACCTATGGGATCCTATTCCAAGAGATTCCACATCCCCCATAGACATTTGAGCTGGCAGGGAAGTCTGCCTAAAGAGTAAGCAAAGGCAGAACTTCAGCCTGTGCTAAGTCGAAGGATTTTTGTGCACAGGGCAGTTGCAGCGGAGCAGGGCCATAGGCATCCACACCCCAAGACTCCTCATTTTCCTCTGAGTTACTCTTACCCCAACATACTGAAGTTCCAAAAGAGAGCATGGCTGATTTTCCTATGAAGTTAGGGCACATTTGTTCTTCAAGCCCTCTGCCTGCGAGCCCCTCCCAAAGCTCCCTCCTGGCCACTCCTGCGGGAGCATGTGCACAGCAGTTTCCACTGCCCAGCCTCGGTGCATCACTGGCACCCCAACTCACCAATTTCTGGTGGCCTGAGATTATTTCCTATACTCCAGTGCGGTCAGGGCCCAACTCCAAGGGACAGGAGACTGGAGCTGCTGGCAGGTCCCAATTGCCTAGGGCTGCATGCAACTCAGGAGTGCCGTGCAGATACTGGTGTCCAACGCTGAAACAGGGGAGAAGCCTCCACTCTCAGAATTCTGAGAGAGGTCAGCAATATAGACTTATGGGCTGGCACAGAAGCAGGGTGTGCCTTAGTTTACAGAATCTGTCTGGGAAGGGTATCGCCTGTCTTCTACCTATAGCCATTGCTCAAGAGCGCGTCATGGCGTGGAGCAGCCAACAAAGGCAATGCGGGCATGGCGCCAGTGACTTGAGGGAGCTCCCCCAATACCCAGGAGCGAACCTAGTGAATGAGTCATCTCTCCCCCTGACTCACCACTGTGAACATGCTGAAATAACGAAAGAGCTGTGCAGCGAGCAAGGGACTATCTGACAGCAATTACTCTTAAGTGCCATCTACTGGTTTGAATCCCAAATTACAACACAAAAAAATGTTCTGCAAGTATTCAAAACGTATGACACTCAGGGCAAAAATCCACCTGCAAATAAAGATCCTGTACAAAGTGTTGGCTCTCTGAAAACATCCAGAAATGAAGCCAATTGACTATACTCAACACACACAACAATTAAAGGAATACTAGTCTTCTCAGATGAGAAAGAATCAGTGTAAGAAGACTGGCAATTCAAATAGTCGAAGTGTCCCCCTAACTCCAAATGAGCACACTAGCTCCCAAGCAATGGTTCTTAGCCACATTGAAATGACTGAAATAACAGACATATAATTCAGAATCTGGATGGCATGAAAGCTTATCAAGATCCTGGAGAAAGTTGAAATCCAATCAAAGGAATCCAAGGAAACTAGTAAAATGATCCAAGAGCTAAAAGACAAAATAGTCATTTTAAGAAAGAACCAAACTGATATTTTGGAAATAAAAAAAAAAGTCACTACAGGTATTTTACAATACAGTTGGAAGTATTACAGGCAGAATAGACCTACTCGAGGAAAGAATCTTGTAACTTGAAAACCAGTTTTTCAAATAAATTCAGTTAGACAAAACAATAGGGAAAACACCCTAAAATCGTTAATAAAAACTTGGGGAAATATAGGATTATGTAGAGACCAAACCTCTGAATCATTAGTATTCCTGAGAGAGGAGAGAGGGTAAGCAACTTGGAAAACAAATATGAGGATATAGTCCATGAAAATTTCACCAATCTCACCAGAGAGGTTTACATGGAAATTTTAAAAGCACAGAGAGACCAAGGAAGATACTCTACAAGATCACCATCCCTAAGTTACATAATAATCAGATTCACCAAGGTCAAATTGAAAGAAAAAAAAAATTAAAGGCAGTTAGATGTAAGGGTCAGGGAAACTTATCTGGCTAGGAGCAGAATGCTCAGCAGAAATCTTACAAGCCAGAAGAGACTGGGGGCCTATTTTCAACATCTTTCAAGAAAAGAAATTCCAACCAAGAATGTTATATCCTGCCAAACTAAGCTTCATCAGTGAAGGAGAAATAAAATTATTCTCAAACAAGCAAACGTTAAGGGAATTCATTACCACTAGACGAGTCTTATAAGAGGTTCAAGTCTACAAAACAACTAGCTAACAACATGATGATAGTATCAAAATGTCACATAGCAATACTAACTCTCAATTTAAGTTATCTAAACACCCCAATTAAAAAGCATAAAGCTGCAAGCTGGATAAAATCACAAGACACAGTTGCCTGCTCTCTTCAAGAGGCCTGTCTCACATGTAAGAATACCTACAAGCTCAAAGTAAAGGGATAGAAAAAGATCTACATGCAAACAGCAAAAAAAGAACAGGAGTTGTGATTCTAATACCAGATAAAACAGACCTTAAGTCAACAAAGAAGGGCATTATATAATGATAAAGCGTTCAATTCAACAAGAAGACTTAACAGTCGTGAATATATACACCCAATATTGGGGCACCCAGATTTATAAAACAAGTTGCTCCTGACCTATGAAAAGAGGTAGAAAGATACATAATAATAGTGGGAGACTTCAACACCTCACTGACAGCATTAGGCAGATCATCAAAGCAAACAACTAACAAATAAATTTTGGGCTTAAACTTAAAACTTGACCAATGGGACATATTAGACATTTATAGAATACTCCATTCAACAACAACAGAGTGTATATTCTTCTAATTTGAACATGGAAGATAGTCCAAAATTGGCCACACGCTCAGTCATAAAGCAAGTCCCAATAAATTCAAAAAATCAAAATTATACAAAGCACACTCTCAGATCACAGTGCAATAAAAATAGAAACCAATACTAAGATATCTCAGTACTACACAAATATGCGGAAGGTAAATAATTTACTTTTAAATAACTCAGGTGAACAACAAAATTAAAGCAAAAGTTTAACAATTTTTTAAAATTAGGAAAAAAAGAAGACAAGACTTACACAGTCTTTAGGATGCTCTAAAGCAGTGACAAGAGAAAAGTTAATAGCACTAAATGACTTCACAAAAAGTTAGAAAGACTCAAATTAACAATAATCTTGCACTTAGAGGAACTAGAAAAAAATGCCAAACCAATCCAGGAGCAAACAGAAGAAAATAAATAACTAAAATAAGAGGATTGAATGAAATGGATATGTACAATTCCATACCAAGAATTGATGAAACCAAAAGCTCATTATTGAAAAGAATAAACAAGAGCAATAGATCACTAGCTAGATTAGCAAAGAAAATACAAAGAGAAAATCCAGCTAAGCACAATCAGAAATGATAAAGATGACATTACAACCAATCCCACAGAAATACAAAAGATCCTTAGAAGCTATTGTGAACACACCCACACACACAAATTAGAAACCTAGAAGAAATCGATAAATTCCCGGAAACATACAATCACTCAAGATTGAAACAAAAAGAAAGTGAAAACCTGAACAGACCAAAAGCGAGTTTTTAAATTGAATCACTAACAAGAACACCAAACAAAAAGACCTGGGTTACAGGGATTCATAGCTGAATTCTACTAGATATACAATAAAGAACTGCTACCAATCCTACTGAAACTATTCCAAAAATATTAAAGAGTAGAGTCTCCTCCTTAACTCATGCTATGAAGCCAACATCAGCCTGATACCAAAATTTGGTATAGACCCATTGAAAAAGCACACCTATGGTCAATATTTCTGATGAACAGAGATGCAAAAATCCTCAACAAAATACTAACAAAACTAAATCTAGCAACACATCAAAAAATTTATTCACCATGATCAAGTATGCTTTATTCCTGAGATGCAAGGTTGGCACAGCATACACAAATCAATAACTATGATTCATTACATAAATATAATTAAAAATAAAACTCATATAATTATCTTGATCGACACATTAAAAGTTTTTGATAAAATCCAACTTCCATTCATGATAAAAACCCTCAACAAACTAGGCATCAAAGGAAAACATATCAAAATTATAAGAACCAACTAAGACAAATTCATATCCAATATCAGAATAAATGGGCAAAGGCTGGAACCACTCCCCTTGAGAACTGGAACTTGGCAAGATGCCCATTCTCACCACTCTACTTAACGTAGTACTGGAAGTCCTAGCCAAAGCAATCAAGGAAGAGAACAAAGTAAAATGCATCAAAATAGAAAAATAATAAATCACAATATCTCTCTGCTGATGATACAATTTTATGTAAGCTAAACTCTAAAGATTACCAAAAGCATTCTAGAAGTGATAAATGACTTTAGTAAAGTTTCAAGATACAAAATCACTGTATAAATGTCAGTAGTATTTATAATACACCAACAATTTTCTAACTGAGAGCCAAATCAAGAAGTCAATCCCACTTAAAATAGTCAAAAAAATAGTGAAGTACCTAGGAATACAGCGAAGATCCTTGCAAGGAGAACTACAAAACACTGCTGAAGGAAATCGGAGGTGTTTTGTAGTTGTCCTTGCAAACTAGAGGTGCTACAGATAAATGGAAAAACATTCCAAGCTCATAGATTGGAAGAGTCAGTATCACTAAAATGGTCATACTGCTCAAACCAACTTTTAGATTCACCATTCTTTCTATCAAACTACCAATGTTATTTGTCAAAGAATTAGAAAAAAAAAAACTATTCTAACATTCATATGGAACAAAAAAAAGGGCATGAAAACACGGAAAAAGAACAAAGCCAGAAGCATCACATTACTCATCTTCAAACTATATTATCAGGCTACAATAATCATAAAGGAAGAAACTGGTATAAAAACAGACAAATACACCAATGAAATAGAATATATAAGCCAGCAATAAAGTTACACACATACAACTATCTGATCTTCAACAAAGTTTACAGAAATAAGCAATGGGGAAAGGATTTTCTATTCAATAAATGGTGCTGGAATAAACAGCTAGCCATAGGCAGAAGAAGAAAATTGGTCCTCTACATTTAACCACATACAACAATCAATTCAAGATGTGCCGGGCGCGGTGGCTCATGCCTGTAATCCTAGCACTTTGGGAGGCTGAGGCAGTAGGATCACCTAAAGTCAAGAGTTTGAGACCAGCCTTGCCAACATAGTGAATTAAAAGCCTATCTCCACTAAAATTATAAAAATTAGCCAGGTGTGGTGGCGCGTGCCTGTAGTCCCAGCTACTCAGGAGGCTGAGGCAGGACAATCACTTGAACTCAGGAGGTGGAGGTTGCAGTGAGCCGAGGTCATGCCACTGCACTCCAGCCTTGGTAACAGAGTTATAGTCTGTTTCAGAAACTTACTTATAGGATCCCAAACTATAAAAATCCTGGAAGAAGATCAAGGAAATACCTTTATTGAGATTGGCTTTGTCAAATAATTTAGGCCGAGTCCTCAAAAGCAATTTCAGTTTTAAAAAAAATTTGACAAATGGGACCTACCTATACTAAAGGGCTTCAGCACAGCAAAAAAAATGTCAACAGTGTAAAAAGACAGCCTAAAAACAGGGAGAAAATACTCTCAAATTACATGTCTGATGGCAGTCTAATATCCAGAATTTATAAAGAACTTAAACCAATAAGCAAAACATATAACCCCATTAAAAATAAGCAAAGGACATGAACAGCCACCTCTCAAAAGAAGATACACAAGTGGCCAACAACAAAAGTAAATGCTCAGCATCAGTAATCATTAGAGAAATGCAAATCAATACCACAGTAAAAGAGGATCTCACAACAGTCGGAATGGTTATTATTAATAATTTAGAAAATAACAGTTGCTGGAGTAACTGCAGAAAAATGGAAATGCTTATACATTGTTGGTGGAAATGTAAATTAGTTCAGCCTTGATGGAAGGATTTCTCAAAGAACTTAAAACAGAACTATCATTAGATCCAGCAATCCTATTACTGGGTGTATAAACAAAAGGAAAAATGCAGCCATAAAAACAACAAATTATGTCCTTTGCAGCATCATGAATAGAGCTGAAGGCCATTATCCTAAGCAAATTAGTGCAGGAATAGAACATCAAATACTGAATGTTTTCACCGATAATTGGGAGCTAAACATTGAGTACACATGGACGTGAAGATGGAAAAATATACACTGGGGACTAATAGAGTGGGGAGGGAAGGAGTTGGGCATGGGTCAAAAAACTACTTGTTGGGTATTATGCTTACGACCTGGATGAGGGGACCCTAAGCCTCAGCATCACCCCATCCACCCATGTAACAAATCTGAACTTGTACCCCCTGAATATAAACATTGAAATTTAAAAAAAAATCAAATCTTCACTCATTCAAGTTTTATCACAAGATTATAGCAATTGGCCAGCAGTGGCTCACGCCTGTAATTCCAGCACTTTGGGAGGCTGAGGTGGGTGGATCACTTGAGGTCAGGAGTTGGGGACCAGCTTGGCCAACATGGTGAACCCCATCTCTACTGAAAATACAAAAATTAGCCGGTTGTGGTGGTACATCATTGTAATCCCAGCTACTTGGGAGGCTGAGGCACCAGAATCGCTTGAACTTGGGAGGAGGAGGGTGCAGTGAGCCAAGATGGAGCCACTGTACTCCAGCCTGGGCAACATAGCAAGACTCTGTCTAAAAGAAAAAAAAATTATAGCAATTGATTCATATCTTCAGCCTCCTTCTAATTTGAGTTATCTTGCCATTTCCACCATCTGTGCAATTACTTCCTCCATTGAAGTTTTGAATCACTCCGTGTAATCCATGAGAGTTGTGATCATCTTCTTCAAAACTCCTGTGAATTTTGTTATTTTAACTTCTGACCAGATCCACCAGAGGAATCACTATGGCAGCTATAGCCTTACAAAATGCATTTATTTAATGAGACTTAAAACTCAAAAGTACTTTTTGATTCACAGGCTGCAGAATGGATGCTGTGTTAATAGGCATAAGAGTAGTATTAATCTCCTTATATATCTTTGTCAGAACTCTTGGGTGGCTAGGCACATTGTCAATGAGCAGCAGTATTTTGAAATAATTTTTTTTCTAAGTGGTAGGTCCAACAGTGGGCTTAGAATATTCAGTAATCCCTGCTGTAAACAGAGGTGCTATAATTCAAGCTGTGCTGTTCCATTTATAAGACACAGGTGGAAGAGATTTAATATAATTTTTTAAGGTCCTAGGATTTTTGGAATAGTACATGAATATTAAGTTGAACTTAAATCACCAGCTGCATTAGCCCCTAAGAAGAGTCACCCTGTCCTTTAAAGCTTTGAAGCCAGGCATTGATTTCTCCTCTTTAGCTATGAAACTATAAGATGACATCTCCTTTCAGCTGAAGTCTGTTTTGTTTACATTGAAAATTAGTTGTTTAGTGTAGCCACATTTATCAACTGTGTTAGTAAGGTCTTCTGGGTAACTTGCTGCAACTTCCACATTAGCACTTATTACTCCAACTTTACTTTTCTGTTATCCATATGGCTTCTTTCTCTAAACCTCATAAACTATCCTCTGCTAGGTTCCAATAATTCCTCTGCATCTTTCTCACTTTGCTCACCTTTCACAGAATAGAAGAGAGTTAAGGCTTTGCTTTGAATTAGGCTTTGGCATAAGGGAATGTTGTGGATGGTTTGATCTTCTAGCCAGACCACTCAAGATTTCCCCATATCAGCAATAAGGCAGTTTCATTTTCTTATTATTTGTGTGTTCACTGTAGAATCACTTTTTAACATTTCTTTGGAGACACAGTCTCAGTCTATTGCCCAGGCTGGAGTTCAGGGGCTCAATCACAGCTCACTGAAGCCTCGGCCTTCCTGGATCAAGTGATTCTCCCACCTCAGCCTCCTGAGTAGCTGAGACTACAGGTGTGCAACACCATACCCAGTTATTAAAAAAAAAAATGTAGAGATGGGATATTGCCATGTTGCTCTTGCTGTTCTCGAACTGCTGGGCTCAAGTGATTCATCTCCTTGGCCTCCCAGAGTGCTAGGATTGCAGGAAAGTGTAGTAACACTTCTAATTTACTTCAATAACTTCTCATTTGGATACACAACTTGGTTAACTGGTGCAAGAGGCCTAGCTTTCAATCTATCTTGGTTTTCCACATACCTTTCTCACTAGGCTTAATCATTTCCAGCTTTTGTTGTAAAATGAGAAATGTGCAACTCTTCCTTTCACTTGAACACTTAGAGGTATTATGGAATAATTAATTGACCTCATTTGAATATTGTATTTCAGGGAACAGGAAGTCTGAATGGATGGAGAGAAACAGGAGAATGAACAATCAGTGAAGCAGTTAGAACACACAAAACACTTATTAACTTTGCCCTCTTATTTGGGTGCAGTTTGTGACACTACAAAATAATTACAATAGTAACTCCAAAGATCACTCATCACAGATCTCCGTTAAAGACATAATAATAGTGAAAATATTTGAAATATTGTGAAAATTAACAAAATGTAATTCAGAGACATAAAGTAACCATATGCTGTTGGCAACATTGTGTCAATAGATTTGCTAGATGCAGGGTTGCCACAAAGCTTTAATTTGTAAAAAGCACTATATCAGTAAAGCACAACAAGGTGAGTCACAGTAAGATGAGGTATGCTTATGCTTGCATGTTGGGAAATTCTGTAGGTAATAACTAAAAATGAATTAATGTTAAAATTTATATTATACTTTATTAAAATTCAGAATCCATTTTATAATTATACCAACCTAAGATCAAAATTCAAACTTGTGAAGATAAATTTGAGGTAATATTTTAGTTATGTGCAGATGGGTGTTATTGAATTTGTGGCTATTTTTCATCCTCTCTGGAGGGCAAGTACTGAATGCTACATTTCTCAAATGTCAATCAATGCACTATCCTACTCAAATCAAATCAAGTCAAGGCTATATGACTCTCCATTTTTATAGTTCAGTTGTCTGGATTGCTCTACATTGATTTAGTGCACTTTGAAAATCCAGGAAAGTTTTGTGATTTGGGTCATTTTATACAGTATATGTAATCCACTCAGTCATGTAAAAATATTAGCTAGAGTTACAGTGTTTTAAATTTAAGAGAGATAGAAGAAAGAAAAAAAATTACCTCTGACTTTTGTTGTTCTATGTTAATGTGGACGGCAATTGGGACAAATATTGAGAATGTTGAGAATGATAAAGAACAAATTACTATTCCAATGGTACTACATTACAAAACCATAAATTATGTAATACTGAAGAGTAACAATAGTTTTGTGGAAATTCATTACAACTCTTTTTATCTACCTAATTATTCAAGTCAAATACTTGGAAGGCATATTTAACTCTTCATCTTTCTACATCTGATAAACCATCAAATCCTACATTCTCTTTCTGAATATCTTCCTAATCCACTGTTTTCTATCAAGCTCACTATTGGATGCACAGGACCCAGGTAGGTCATGATCTGAGCTCAAGATGCCCTGCCAACCTAATGGTGATGCCATTCTAGACACTAGATACCAGAGGGAGACTTGGAAGATCTTACAGAGGACCCTTCAAGTTCCAGCTCTCAGAGTCATGTATCATGCTACCAGTTCTCCTTTCCTCTTCCTGAACCATCACCATCCCATCTTTTATCTCAATGCCCCTACAGTATCCTCCTCCTATCTATTCTCAAAGACACATCTTCCAGCCTTTATTTCATTCTCTTCATTTCAGCAAGAGTAAGTTATCTCTCATAGTCATTTAATCTTATTTAAGATCATTCAAACTTTCCACTTTTCTCAGAATAAAAACCTAAAATCCTTATCTTTACCTAAAGGAAATACAGCTGTTGTCTATCATTCTACTCTTATTTCATTTATCTTTTCCCCTTTCCCTCTCTCTTTTTGCACCACCTTTTGTGCTTTTGTGTGTGTTCTTTAATAAATTGGGATTTATTTATTTATTTTTTTAAAGAGGAAGCTGCAAGGCCATCCACCACCCACTGCATCTCCTCTATCTACATTTGACATTCCTTCTAATAGGTACTTTTTCCTGGAAGATTTCATTTTCTTTATGACTGAGTGCGGTCCAACTGTCACTCACATTTGTAGCACCTCTCATTTTATTCTCATCCCTTTATAGTGACCTGGTCAGTACTTATCATCCCCCTTCACTGCATTTTCCATGATAGCAGAGAATAAATCAGAGAAGCTCACTGCACTACCCGCCCCCCCCAGATAATGTGGAAGCTGGCTAAATATAGGTGGATAGTTAATGAACAGCTGGAAGCTAAATATTTGAATGAAATTTTTATGTTTAATTTAGCATCAAGTAGGCTCCATTTTATATTGCATTTTATTATTAAAACCTACAAATTTGCAGAAATGTAAAAGGAGAAAGATGATAAACTCTGAATTCCCATCACCAATATCTAACAATTGTCACTTTATTTTACATTTACTTAATCTATTTTGATCTAATACCTTAAAATAATTTCATGTTATATACCCCATAGTACTTCATTCAGTATGAACACTAAAAAACAAAAACATCCTCCTATATAATCTAATCAGAATACTATGTCTTATCTAAGAAAAACACAAAATAATGATAATTTAATATTATCTAACTCCCAGAGTATATTCTTATTTCTCTAGATTTTCTCAAAATATATTTTTCAGTTCATTTCAAACCAATGTTGAACCATATCCACACACTGCATTTGACTATTATGTCCGTTAATTCCTTTTGATATAAGGAGTGGCTAAATCTTTTTATGACACCAGCTTATTGAAGAAAACAACTAATTGTCTTGTAGAATGTCCCAGCTTCTGAATTTGTCTGATTTATTTATTTTCTATATGGCTTTTAAAGTACTTTTTTTCACTTCTATTTAATGCCAATTTGAAGTTAAATCTGAAAGATTGTTTGGGTTCAGTTTAAACATTTTTTGGCCAACAATACTACAGAGACAATAATACTTCACACTGCAACATGTCAAGATACAGTTCACGTCTGATCATGCTGCTAGTTGCGGTGCTGAGATAGATCAGTGGGTTAAAGGACTCCTCCAATTTTTCGTACCCCATAACAGAGAAAACCTAGAACATTAAGATAAACTATAAAAATAAAATAATTTAATGAACTTATCTATTTATTTTTATGTTTATGGATGTAAGGGTACAAGTGCAGTTGTGTTATGTGAATATGTTGCATAGGGATGATGTCTGGGCTTCTAGTGTATCAATTACCCAAGAAGTGTGTGCATTGTACTCAGTAAGAACTTCTTGAATATTTACTGAATAAGTTTCACTTAGTTTTTATATTTTCCACTACAAGTCTTGCTCTTTTAAACGTCCAACTCACTGAGATTACTTCCTATAGGAATATTTTGAAACTTCATATAAGCATACTCAGAAAGTCTGAGGGAGAATTTTTAATATATATGATATAAAACATAAATAAATCCACAGATAAATGGCCAGATCTTATATAATAACAGATCCGAATACAAACACATCTGACATGTTTCTAATCAATCACTGGCTACAATTATGGTTTAAGGGATACAATTAAGGCTCATTATTACACAACTGGGTTTAGAGCCCTCTACAAACTAACAAAGCCATAACTCATTACAGGTTTACAAGCTAATTAGTTAGTGCTCTTAAAGTTGTCCCAGGCTGATCAGGCAGTTTTGCTTTTGCTTATTTCCCTTATATGCTATTCAAAAATAAAACTTAGATTCCAAACAAATTAATTAACCCTCTTACTTACTTCGTTGTTTCAGCCCCATTAAACTAAAGAAATCAAATCATCTCATTCTTAAAGCCTTGAGAAGATAGTTAAATTTCAAAGCTTTCATCTGTGAAAGGACAGAAACGAAGGTTGCTGGAGAGATGGGATCTGAATAGTCATATTATTTTCAATAGGCACTACGTACTTGGGAACTTCTGCATGAGCAAGTGATTACTGGATGTCCCTGTAAATCCATTCTGAATATGGTATGTAATACGAAGAAGAATAATGATTTTGGGTGCTCTATCTGTATGTACCAAATCAATCAATCAATAAAGCCTGGTGCCAATGCGCATTTGTCTTCTAGTCTCAAAGTCAGGACTTGTCTCTTCTTCCTTCTCCTCCCTCTTACTCATCCTTCTCCACTTTCTGAAATAAATAGAAGCACACCAAAACATTTCTTCTAACTAGACTTTTTAATGTGAATTTATATGCCTTTATATGCATCCTGTAAAAATAGTATCCTGGAACATCGTATTTACATGGCGTGAAAAAAATAAAATTATAATGTAATATGTAAAATAAAAAAAAACTAGGTAAGAACTAAGTAATGTGAATTTATATGTTTTAAAAGTCTTTGTCATAAATATGATTATTAATTGTATTCTACTTTTACGGGCAAGGAAACTAAAACCCCGAAAGACAAAAGAAACTGCCCAAGGTGACATGGCTGCTGAGTGATGGAACTAGGACTAGACCAAACTCTAAAACCAAAGAGCTTGCTCATAGTTACCCATTAAGGGAACTAAAGGAAACAAAATTCTCCAGTCTGTTTCCCCATACTCATTAAAACCAAACCAATGGTGGGGCATTTTTCAACCTATTATGTACTGTTATTATACCAAGATGCAAGCATCAGTGCATTACTTAATTGTAATAGGTACAAAAAATATAATGCTAAAATGCAAATTTTGAATCTTGTTCTGTCTTCCAACTATTATCTTTGTCAAGTAAATTCTCTCACAATTCCACCTTAATATGTAATACGCAGTTGGGGAAATTTAATATATAAGTCTAATATTTGTACTGTATTTGAAATTAGTTATGTTAACCATTAATATTTTACACTGGTTCACAATCCTAAAAATATAAATATTTTGTCTTACTTAAAAAAAATTGAAAATAGAGTCATTAAAAAAAGTGAAAAAAAATCTCTCATGGATTAAAAAATCTAAAATCTATGCCTTTAGGAGGAGGTGAAAATTAACTAGTGTCTTCTCAAGTATGAACACACATGGCTCCTTCACACTTCAATTAGAAAACTACAAGCACTTAGGCAAGGCATTTAAAAGAACAATGTGTCAGCCTCAGAATTAGTTATAATCAGTTAGCTTGTGCTAATAACATTGCCTAGCTTCTCTTCTGAGCCTACATAGGAGATGTCCATGTTTTTCTCTTTTTTGTTGTTGTTTTTTTTTTCATGGACATCTAACTTACAAAAACTCAGCCCCAGTAAAAGACATGGTTGTGTTATAGGAAAGAAAGATACTTTTTGGAGGCAGGGTTCCCCTAGTGACCAGTTCTTGAGCTTGAACAAGTGAAGTAAACCCCATGTGACCCAGTGAACCTCATATCTATAGTATGAAAAAAACAAAACACGCTACTTCTTTGTGTTGTTTTGACACAGATTAATATTTTGTTTTCTTACACGTAATGAGTTTACGAAATATTTATTTAACTTGAAATATTAATTAACAAAAAGCATTTGGTATTATAGTTATACAAGTACTAATTTGCCTGATCCTAGAGAAAAGTATAAAATGGGTTACATTTTTAAAAGTCCTAATGGAAAGATTTTAGTTTTTACTTAGTTTTTATTTTACATATTTCCTTATAATTTTATTTTTTTTCACACCATGTAAATACAATAATGCAGGATACTATTTTTACAGGTATGCATTGCATACTCTTTAATTGTAAACTTTTTAATACATTTTAAGTAATAGATAAGTGTATACAAACATACACAAATTTTCAATCTATAATTATGTATTTTTAAGAGATTTTATATATATATATATATAAAATTAGAATTGGAAATATATATAATAAGAATTCTATATCTATACAACTCTTTTTTAATCAATATAATTCTTATTCCTCATTATTATTTCAATAATTTCAGTATAATTATTTCAATAACCATTAATTAACTATAGTTCAGTTATATTGCCAAATACTGTTTGGTCCAAGAATAACCTTTGCAGTTTACATCAACTAATTTTAGTCATCTAAGAAATAAGAAAATTTATATTTCCATGAATGGTGTTTTATAAGAATTATCTTAATCATAATTATTTTAATAGTCAATAACAATAATGATAGATAATTATTTAATATGCACTAGACACTGTAGTAAGCACTTCACATGATTATTTTTTCTCAGTAACACTTCAGAGGTAAGTATTATCCTCAAACACATGTACTAATTAAATTATATGTTTTGTTTCACACTCATGTACTTGTATCATGCAGAGGAGGCTCCCAGATTGGTTTCTGAAGGTGATAGGCTTCAGCATAACACCCCAAATCCACCAATTATTATAATTAAATATACACACTAAATATAAACAATGCATCTATCAAACAAGTCCAAAAGTCTTAACTTGTCAACTGTGTCACTGAAGCCCACTTCTAAGTTCTTACTAAATTCCCAGATTAGCTAGCTTTTGGATTCCTAAAAATAATTTTATTTCATTTTATAAGTTTTATACTTATAAAACTTATTCCTTGTAAGTTTTTCATTTTCTGTTTGTCCAAGTAAGGAACTGCAGGCCTCCATTAGTTGCTTAGAGAAATTCCCTGGCTGAGAGCTGGCCAGAAGGAAGACATCTCATCTTTATTTCTGCCTACATTTTATTGTTTATCCAGTCAACATTCAGGAGCAGGTTTTTCAGTTTCAATGAAGTTGTGCGGTTCTGAGTTAGTTTCTTAATTCTGAGTGCTAATTTGATTGCCCTGTGGTCGGAGAGACTGTTTGTTATGATTTCCGTTCTTTTGAATGTGCTGAGGAGTGATTTACTTCCAATTATGTGGTCAATTTTAGAGTGGGTGGAATGCGGTGCTGCGAAGAATGTATCTTCTGTGGATTTGGGGGTGGAGACTTCTGTGGATGTCTATTAGGTCTGCTTGGTCCAGATCTGAGTTCAAGTCCTGGATATCCTTGTTAATTTTCTGTCTTTTTGATCTATTACTGACAGTGGAGTGTTAAAGTCTCCCACTATTACTGTGTGGGAGTCTCAGTCTCTTTGTAGGTCTTTAAGAACTTGCTTTATGTACCTGGATGCTCCTGTATTGGCTGTGTATATATTTAGGATGGTTAGCTCTTCTTGATGCATTGATCCTTTTGCCATGATGTAATGCCCTTCTTTGTCTCTGTTGATCTTTGTTCATTTACAGTCTATTTTATCAGAGACTAGGATTGTAACTCCTGTGCTTTTTTGCTCTCCATTTGCTTGATAAATCTTCCTCCATCCCTTTATTTTCAGCCTCTGTTTGTTTTTGTACATGAGATGGGTTCCCTGAATACAGTACATCAATGGGTCTTGAGTTTTTGCCTGTCTGTGTGTTTTGATTGGGGAATTTAGCCCATTTACATTTAAGGTTAATATTGTTATGAGTGAATTTGTTCCTGCCATTTTTATGCTAACTGGATGTTTTACCCATTAGTTGACACATTTTCTTCATTGTGTCGATGGTCTTTACCATTTGGTATGTTTTTGGAGTGGCTGGTACTGGTTGTTCCTTTCCTTGATTAGTGCTTCTTTCAGGAGCTCTTGTAAGGCAGGGCTGGTAGTGATGAAATCTCTCAGCAATTGCTTGTCCATAAAGGATTGTATATTTAGAAGACCCTATCCTCTCAGCCCAAAATCTCCTTAAACTAATAAGCAACTTCAACAAAGTCTCAGGATACAAAATCAATGTGTAGAAATCGCAAGCATTTCTATACACCAGTAACAGAATAACAGAGAGCCAAATCATGAGGGAACTCCCATTCACAATTGCCACAAAGAGAATAAAATACCTAGGAATATAACTAACGAAGGATGAAAAGGACCTTTTCAAGAAAATCTACAAACCACTGCTCAAGGAAATAAGAGAGAACACAAACACATGGAGAAATATTCCATGCTCATGGTTACAAAGAATCAATATCATGAAAAGGGCTATACTGCCCACAATAATTTATAGATTCAATTCTGTCCCCATCAAGCTACCAATGGCCTTCTTCACAGAACTGGGAAAAACCACCTTAAACTTCATATGGAACCAAAAGAGAGCCCTCAGAGCCAGGACAAACCTAAGCAAAAAGAACAAAGCCAGAGGCATCACATTACCTGACTTCAAACTATACTACAAGGCTGCAGTAATCAAAACAGCATAATACTGGCAACAAAACAGAGATATAGATGAATGGAACAGAACAGAGGCCTCAGAAGCAACGACATATATCTACAGCCATCTAATCTTTGACCAAAAAAAAAAAAAAAAAAAAAAAAAAACAAGCAATGGGGAAAGGATTCCCTGTTTAATAAATGGTGTTGGGAAAACTGGCTAGCCATGTGCAGAAAGCAGAAACTGGACCCCTTCCTGCCACCTTACACTAAAATTAACTCCAGATAGATTAAAGACTTAAACATAAGACCTCACATCATAAAAATCCTAGAGGAAAACCTAGGCAAAACCATTCAGGACATAGGCATAGGCAAGGACTTCATGACTAAAACACCAAAAGCATTGGCAACAAAAGCCAAAATAGACAAATGGGACCTAATTAAACTCCAGGGCTTCTGTACAGCAAAAGAAACAATCATTAGAGTGAACTGATGACTAACAGAATGGGAAAAAGTTTTTTGCAGTCTACCCATCTGACAAAGGGCTAATATCCAGAATCTACAAAGAACTAAAACAGATTTACAAGAAAAAACAAACAAACCCATCAATAAGTGGGCGAAGAAGATGAACAGACATTTTTCTTTCTTTTTTTTCCCTCTGAACGTGGACTTTTATTTAAACAATTTCATACAACTTGCCAGTTCTC
>CAUYLG010044546.1:0-127622 GCA_963573385.1 Cacajao melanocephalus | reverse complement strand
AGGTGATTTACAGAATCTACTAGCCCTTGGAATGTCTGAAGCCCCTCACCCCGACCCACGCCCCTCATCCTCACTCCCAAGGTGGTTGTACGGGTGTAAAAGTCCTTGACACCCTCCTTTCAGGGCCACGGGTTGGAGAGAAGTGAGTCCTCCGTGGCCGCTGGCAATAAAGACCCTGCAATTTGGCCTACTTTTGTCTTGGTGTTGACTTTCTAGGCTCAGTTCAGTATAACACTATTATACTTCTAATATAATCAAAAAACACAATATGGAATTTGTCAAGGAATATAATAGTGAGTTAATATTAAGAAAGTACTAATTAGATCAAATGACCAAAAGAGAAAAATGGTTACTCATGAAATATTAAATAGGCTTCTGATTACGTTCAACACCCATTCCAGCACAACTCTTACAGGACATTGCTAAACATGATAAGATACAACATTATACAAGAATACTTCATTTTATTGCACTTTATATTATTACGCTTTACAGATATTGCAGTTTTTACAAATTGGAGATTTGCGGCAACCCTGTTATAAGCAAGTGTATTGGTACCATGTTTGCAAACCAGCTGTGCTCACTTCATGTCTCTGTGTCAGCAATATTTAGCAATAAAATATCTTTTAAATAAGGTATACACATTTTTAAAGAAATGCTACAGTTTAAACACAATTTTCATATGTACCAGAAAAACAAAAAAAATTTGCTTTCAAAATAAGAATAAGGAAGATAATACAGAATGTTGATGAGAGAGAAGCAATAATGCCTAGTTGATTAGAAATAGAACTCTGGAGCTGGTCTGCCTGACTTCAAATCTTTACACAGTTATTTACTACTGCGTGGTCTTGGACAAACTACTCTGTGCCTCAGAATCTTCAGCAATAAATGGGGGTTAGTAATGCAGTATATATTCTTTATAGGGGAGAGTTAAATGAGTTATTCCATGTAATGGCCTTAGAACAGGATCTCGGGGAACAGTCAATATGGTTTGAATATTAGCTATTACCAGGAGGACATTCAGTGAGAGCATAGATTAGTAAAATTTTTTGAAAAACAATGTTATCAGTTTATATCAAGAGGCTTTAAAATATTCATACCTTTCAACCTAGTGATTCTGCTTCTTAGAAGCTATTTACTCAATCTAATAAGAAATGCTGGCAAACATGTATGCAATAGATGGTCCTTGTTATTATTTACAAATGTGAATAATTGGAAACAATTAAAATACTCCAAAATTAAAAAAAAAACAAATATACAATAGAAGTCATAAATTGCTAAATTAAGGTTTATTAAAAAGAGAGACTATACAGCCATTAAAAACGTTTTTCAAGAATATTTAATGACATAAGCTCATTTCCACCACTTTTAAGTGAACAAAGCACAATGCAAAGTCATATATGCTATATAATTCTGATTTATCTGAAGACTTTGTAAAGTTGTTCTGGCATAACATCTGCTTGATAGCATTGTTGTACTGAACCGAGCATAGAAAGTCAACACCAAGACAAAAGTATGCCAAATTGCAGGGTCTTTATTGCCAGCGGCCAGGAAGACTCGTGTCTCTCCAACCTACGGCCCCGAAAGGAGGGTGTCAAGACCTTTTACACCCGTACAATGACCTCGGGAGTGAGGGTGAGCGGCGGTGGTGGGGGTAAGGGGCTTCAGACATTCCAAGGGCTAGTAGATTCTGTAAATCACCTCCTGGGCGGAGATGAGGGTGTGGGGCGGGAGTGGGGGTGAGGGGCTCCAGACATTCTGAGGGCCAGGGGACTTTTTGACATTCTGATTGTTACTTAAGTGGTTCACAAAAAGTCAAGATAAGCATTTGTTTACACATTGTCTGGGTAGGGTGGAAATTACAAGTCACAGGGGCCAAGATGGCGTGGGTTTGGACTGCTTGCCTGTCACATTTGGGTTATAGAGAGCAGTTTCAACAGAAAGCTGAGGATGGTTGAGGTATGCAGTTTTTTGGGGCTTTTACCATGTCACAGCATGCATCACAAACTGCACATATTTGATTTATGGTCTAATTCTCCCAATAGAATGGTAACTCCAGGAAGGTATTTACCATATCTATTATGTTCACTAGATACCTTCATTTCATATTGAGCAGAACAGTGTTCAGTGTATAGTAGATACTCAATGAATAATTGTTCAATAAATGAAAGAATGAATAAATACACGGTTCTGTCAATATATTAGATAGAATCATTAAAAATGTAGAAATAACTGAAATAATAACAGAGGTGTTTTTTATGTTTATGTGAAATTTTTGAATATTCTCCAAATTGTATCTACAACAAGAAAAAAAAATTATTAACCACACACGGACAATTATCTTTTTTTAGTATGTATCTCTGCCAACCACAGCTGGTTTAAAACTTTCTGTATTTCCCGGTTTTCATATTGTCAAGTTTCATATTGTCCTTTTTATTTTATAGGCTTACACTATCATTTTCATTCGAGGAAAGTTAGACCAGCCGTACATACTATTTATTTTAGATACTGAACTCATTCCTCCTTGATTAAATAAGAGGCACTTCAGATTGAATGTATTAGTTTTAACTAAACAAAGTTAAACAGCTGTTGGATACACTAATCAACCACATCCTCATCTTTCTTACTGTATTTCATGGGGCTCAACACCTGCAAACCACAAATCCTCAAAGCACAGGTCATCATCTGGCTGCGGCTGCTCATTTTTCCCACATCCTCTTTTTAAAAGAACCAGTTGGCCGGGTGTGGTGGCTCATTGCCTATAATCCCAGGCTGAGGCAGGCGGATCACCTGAGGTTGGGAGTTAGAGACCAGCCTGACCAACACGGAGAAACTCCATCTCCACTAAAAATACAAAATTAGCCAGGTGTGGTGGCACATGCCTGTAATCCTAGCTACTTGTGAGGCTGAGGCAAGAGAATCGCTTGAACCCTGGAGGTGGAGATTGCGGTGAGCCGAGATTGTGCCATTACACTCCAGCCTGGACAACAAGAGCGAGACTCTGTCTCAAAAAAAAAAAAAAAGAAAAAAAAAAGAAAAGAACCAATCATGCATATGCAAAAAAAGAACCAAGAACCAATCATGACAAAGAAAAAAATTTATATATGCTTCCCCCTATTTGAAAAAAAAAAGTGGAAATTAGCATTAGCTAAATTCCAATGTAGGTGAAAAATGGAGTAATGGTTTGGAAAGGTTTGTGTGGGGGGAGCCACCCTCCCATTCACAATTGGAAATATCCATAACAAGGCCATTAGCCAATACATATTTTCCTCTTTAGAACATAAGGGGTAACCTGAATAAAAGGTTTGAATTACAAAGCAGCCTAATCCTGCACATTCTCTGAGCAATGACTGCTATTTGTGTCAAGAAAATAAAGAGGCAGAGAAAATGAGGGAGAGGGAATGGGAGGGAGGGTGAGAGCACACGTAAGTTATCTTTCTTGCAGGGAATGGGGAAACAGTAGAAATTAGATCTTTTTAAATTAAAAAGTTAGTGTTTTATATCTTTGGTAAGATCATTACTCACAGAAAAATCCCAGACATTTCTATGGTTTTTATAGGACTTTTTGCCTCTTTTCTAAATGCAGAAAACAAACTCCAGTACCCAACATACCTGTAACCCCTTCCTGCCTTCAGCCTCCTTCCCCCACATTGAGCACGTGGTATTGCTAATGTGCAGTAATGGTACAGCTGGAAAGGCATTTATGGTCCATTTTCCCCCGATATTATTAAAACTGCTCCATCACCGCCTGTAACGGGGGCGTCCGTATTTTCTCTCGCCTGTATCCCTGACATGACATAATGCCTGCCCTTACCAGTATGCTATAGCATAGAGGTAATTGAAACATAACTCACCCTAAATTACAGGCAATGTTCAGGCAGGGCCCCAGTGAGCTTCCTAAGGCTCATTACAAGTATAAGCTAAATATTTCTTTAGGGGGGTGGGAGGAAGAGAGAGGAAGAGGGAGGGAGGGAAGGGGAACAGAAAGAGAGAAAGAAAGAACATTTAAGAGTAACTGAAAATGAGGCAGATTTCTAAAAAGGGAGATTTTTCCTCTCCCCTACAGTTTTAGGTGAGACCCCTATTTGACTGAGATCAGCAGCAACCTGTTATCATTATTGATTGAATGGCTATTTCCTAGACTACTTGAAATGTGGGTTTGCATTCAATTTTTAGGAAACATGGGTTCACACAATTATATTTTCTGGTCTAATTGTCACTAGAAAGGGGTTCCAATATAAAACTCAAGACAAGGTTTTGGATCTTGTGCAAGAAAGAATTCAGGGTGAATCCATAAAGTGAAAGCAAATTTATTAAGAAAGTAAAGGAATAAAAAATGGCTACTCTATAGGTAGAGCAGCCTTGAGGGCTGCTGGTTGGCTATTTTCATGGTTATTTCTTGATTACATGCTAAACAAGGGGTGGATTATTCATGAGTTTTTTGGGGAATGAGTAGCCAATTCCCTGAACTGAGGGTTCCTACTCCTTCTAGACCATATAATAAGGTAACTTCTGGATGTTGCCATGTTTGTAAATTGCCATGGTGCTGGTATGAGTGTCTTTTAGCATGCTAATGCGTTATAATTAGAGTACAGTGAGCAGTGAGGACAATCCAAAGTGGCTTTCATTGCCACCTTGGTTTTGGTGGGTTTTGGTTGGCTTCTTTACCACAACTTGTTTTACCGGCAAGGTCTTTGTGATCTGTATCTTGTGCTGACCTAAGCCATCCTGTGACAGAATGCCTAACCTCCTGGGAATGCAGCCCATTAGGTCTGAGTCTTGTTTTACCCAGCTCCTATTCAAGGTGGAGTTTCTCTGCTTCAAGCATCTCTGACACAATAACTTGTGAGTTAGCATTATTCACTCCTGGAAAGGGTCAAGAAAAATAAAGTAGTGGCTGACTTCCTGCTCTTGTAGGACTTTCTCCTTAGTTCAGCTAAAAGCCAGGTTCTTGTCACATGACCATTAGAGATTAGGCTTGCGACTTTGAAGGATGAGAAAAATGGAATTTATTGAGTGAAAAGAAAAAAAGGGAAGCAGGGACTTTCAGCAAAATGAGAGTCCTGCTAGCCAGGTTCTCACCTCACAAACTGAATGACAGGTACCACCCAGGAAGACGAGGAGCCAGGCTTCTCCCAGCCGCAAATGTCACAAACTTCCCAAGGCTCCACCCCAGTGTACAGTCCTCTCAGGGCACAGGTCTGTCGGATGTTCTGCCAGGGAATCCTTCCCATTTGGTTGTCTTACTCAGACTGAAATGTACAGTGGGAAGGATAGGGTGTTCTCTATAATTCTTTCTGTTATCAAGACTTGAAATTTCAGTCATTGTCTTGAGATTGTGTATCTGGAGTAAAGAAGTCAAAACACCTAATTTTGCATCAGCTCCTTATTAGAAACATGGTTTACCCCAGTCTCATTAGGAAAACGGGAATGATATTGTTCTTTGAATGAAAAGTTCATCTGCTTCCCAGTTGAATGGCTTTCATTTGACTGAGTTTCATTTTCCCTTTCTCACATTAGAGGACCCCTGTGACTCTCACACTTATGTCCTTCCTCTCAAATGTTTTCCTCCAGTGTCGCTTTTAGATGGCCTTTGATTCCCCTTAGCTGAGCTGCTGTCTTACCCCTGAAGCCCTAGAAGCTTATATCCAATGCCACAAGCCTCCCCAGGCCATGTGAAAGCCTGGCTTCTCTCTGCTGGTCCTAGTCTTAGGACTCCTTGTGGAGGGAATGAGCGGTGTTGGGTAAGGGAAAGAGGACGGGAGAGTGCAGTCCTTACACGTGCTTCTGGAGGCTGGTCAGTCGGTTCTGCCCTCTGCACTTTTATAGCACTTTATAAGTACAACTCATATTTATATTATATGTAAATACAACATTGAGTGCCCTAAGGAACAAAGGCAGTCAGCGTATTTCTCTCCTCCGAGACAGCCAGTGTATTCTAAGTGGCAAACGTTTTGCGCAGCATAAGCACAAAGGTAATGTAATTGATTATTGTCCCTGCTCTCACCCAAGGGCTGAAACTGGCTTTAAAGAAAAACAAAAACAACCTGATTTCAGTGTTCTCCCTCAGCTTCCTGCCACTGTCCCTAGTTGTTGTGGCTCTTTCTTTAAATTCCAGAATGGCAGTGCCTTCACTTGAGAACTCAAGATTACCTTTCACTTTTCCCATATCAGGACTGAAAAAGATTCAGATAATCATGTAGTAGTCTTCATGACCCTTAAGAGATGATGTATTCCAGTCCTCATATTTCACTCTGGTTGATCAGAGGGGAAAAACAACCTATTCAAAGACACACAGTTAATTAGAGACATAAGTGTGCATAGAAATAGTGGTATAAGCAGAAAGTAGATTTTTTTTCTCAGTTCTATGCTCTTTCTGCTATATATCCAACTATATTTTTTTGTAGTTTGATTCTACATCCTGTCCTTAAATGGTAAAGTTTTAGTGACTATCCAATTGAAAATGGTCTATTGTCACAACCGTAAAGAGGTATTAATGATTGATAATAGCTTAATGTGTTACCATCTTTTAAGAATTTGCCATTCAACCAGCACCTAAGCACAATATGGAAGAATGAATTTCTAAAGATAGTGTGTAAAACACACTTATAATGAAAGAACTTTTAGGTAGCTGTAATTGAAATTATATCACATTAGTCAACCACCTACTTCTCATAGGATTTAATGCTAGGCTTATTGTGTGTATTGGCTGATTGATACGGATTTCTGTCATAAGATTTACATCATCAGTGTTGGAAAGAACCAGAGAGCTCGTCTAGTCTAGACTCTTCTTTTTATGACTGTATTACCCAAGGTTACACAGCTTGTTATTTGCAGAACCAGACATTTTACTCATGAGGGTGGACTTTTTGCACAGTTCTTGAATTACTTGAGTCTAGGGATAAAGTGATTTGAAAACAAGGATGTGTACCAAAATCACTTGGATCACCTGGGAAACTTTTTCGAAATATGTATACTTGTGTATTTTTATTCTTCACATCTCTTTCTGGTTCTATAGGCCTAAGAGAGATATCCAGCAATTATGCTTAAAGATTGCGTATAATTTACATAGAGTAAATACATAAATCTTAAGTGTAAATGTCATGAGCTTTTTATGCACGCACATAAGCATATATAACCATATACATCCACACATCTGTGTGACCTGTGTACTAAAGTAAAAATAAATTAAGATGTTCAGATTCTGGAAAACTGTGTTATCCTTTTCAGTTAGTAAACCCCTTCCTCCAAGGATAACTGCATTTACCTCTTTCCCCATAGATTATTTTGCCTGTTTTTGAAATTTATATAAATGGATTTATATATGAGTACTCTTTTGTGTTTTATTTCTTTGACTCAATGTTATATCTGTCAGATTTGACCATGTTTTATTTTTCAGTAGCTGTTCTTTTGCATTGCTATGTAGTATTCTGCTGTGTGAATGTATCATACTTTATCTATTCTACTGTTGATGAACACCTGGGTTATGTATAGCGTTTAGTTTTTATGAAGACAGCTGCTTGAGCATTCTTATCTATATCTTTTTAGATGTATAAAGCACTTACATCTGTTTGGTATATATCCATGAGTAGAATTAGTATGTCATTAGGATATACAGATGTTTATTTTTCAAAGTTACTGAGATACAGTTTTTCAAAGTGATCTAGTATTTAACACTCCCACCAGCAATTAAAGGGAGTGTTTGCATTGTACTACAGTATCATCAAACCTTGGTATTGTGAGACTTTTAAATTTTTGTCATTTGAGTAAGTGTATAGTGACTTTAATTTGCATTCCTCTGGTGATTAAAGTTGAACACTTTATAAAATGTTTATTTTCTGAATCAAACTTTTTAAAATAAATGTATTGCTGAGCACAGTGGCTCACACTTGTAATCCCTGCACTTTGGGAGGCTGAGGTGGGTGGATCACAAGATCAGGAGATTGAGACCATCTTGGCCAACATGGTGAAACCCTGTCTCTACTAAAAATACAAAAATTAGCCAGGTGTGGAGGCACATGCCTATAGTCCCAGATACTCAGGAGGCTGAGGCCTGAGTATCTCTTGAACCCAACTGCACTCCAGCCTGGGTGACAGAGAGACTCTGTCTCAAAAATAAATAAACAAATACATACATACATAAAATGTATTCATGATTGTGTTTTTCAGTCTGTAGCTTATCTTTTTACTCTCTTCATGGTGACTTTTATTAAAATATCTTAATTTTAGTGAAGTCTAACTTATTATTTTTTTCTTTAAGAGTCAGTTATTTTTGAATCTTGGTTAAAAAAATCTTCCTAGCCAATGGTAATGATAATAGCTTTCTACGTTTTATTCTAGAATCTTGATTCTTTTCAGCTTTCTTATTTAAGTCCATGATACATCTAAAAATATTCTTGAGTGTATAGCAGAACCTGTAACTTTTAAAATCTCTCCAATAAATTTTAATGGCCATTTCTGGTTGAGAATCACCAGAAATAAAAATATTTAGAATCAGATTTGGGGACAAATCTCATTTATGTTATTTGTTAGCATAATCATAATTTTCCAAATCCCTTTTCTCATATTAAAAACATCAAGAATAGTGATATCTATATTCCAAGGTTTTTTGGAGTATGACCTGTAATAATTACTTAAAGAGACTGACAAAGATTAGAAGCTCATTAAATCATAGCTATTTTTATTTCATTTAAGTCCATTGCAAGCATGGAATATGCTAAGTTCATTGGTGATGAAATGCAACTATTATGATTATTTAGGTTTTAGTTTGTTTGCTTTTATCTTCATTAACTGAGATACACACATAGGTCATTCATAGTAGATTAGTAGATTATTTTAAAAGGTCAACTTAAGTAAGCTTTTTAGAGATAAGATGGCCACTTTTAGTTTATAGCTTACAGAATTCAAATAAAGAAACTGGGAATTCATGGCAGGATAAAGGGCAATGAAAAAGATATCCACAGCATTTCAACTGAGATGTCTATCATTTTAAAATTCAAATGAGAAGAATTCAAAGTAAAGAGAAAAATATTCTGGATCCAAGAGGTGATGAATCCTACTTTTCCCTTTTGGGAAAATGCACACACATGCCTAGATGACTCAGTGCTCAGTATTTTGCAGGCACTTTGCTGTACCCCACAGGGGAGTATCACAGCCATGTGCTGCTAAATACACTCACCCTACCCTTTTGAGAAGACATTTAAATATCTCCTTACATTTTGCATCATACTTAATTTTATTGCCAGGTTTGAGGCAGACAGTGGATTTCTGTGCATGCCTTTACCTTATCTGGTTCTTGGAGTTTCCCAAATTTAGATCAAAGTACCAAGAATATTAGGTTTGAGGGGATAGGCACCATTGATGATGAATCACAAGCAAGACCCGTCTAGGCCCAACATTTTTCTAACTCTCCCATGGAAAAATTAATTCTTTTGGTCAGTTTAAGATAGTTGATTGGGTTCCTCTGAAAACAGACCTTGAGACAAAGATAGATTTTTGTATTTTGGAAGTGATCCACAGTAGCAGACATGTGGAGGGGGGGAAAAGTCAGACAAAGAAAGATGAAATGCCAATAAAGCATACATTTAGTTACTGGGATGTTATGGGCTGAATTATGTCCCCTACATTCATATGTTGAAGTCCTAACCCCTTGTCCCTGAGAATAAGACTGTACTTGGAGATAGGGCCATTCAAAGAAGTAATTAAGGCAAAATGAGGTCAAAGAGATGGGCCCTAATGATACAACTGATGTCCTTTTAAGAAGAGAAGATTAAAACATAGGCATGTGCACACACAGAGAAAAGGCTGAAAACAGCAAGAATGCAGCCTTCTGTAAACCAAGGAGAAAAGCCTCAGAAGAAACCAATCCTGCTGAAACCTTAATCTTGGACTTCTGGAATCTAGAGCTATGAAAGAATAAATTTCTGTTATTTAAGGCATCTAGTTTGTAGTATTTTGTTATGGCAGCTTTAGCAAACTAATACATGAGGGTAATATGCGCTCAGCTCTGCCAAATTGCTATTTGACAAGTTCTATACTCTTCTAGGACTTGCTTTAGAATTATCATGCCAGGAGATGGAAAGGCTAGACCATTTATCTACCAGCTCATATTCTCTATTTAGGATAAAGCTCCCCTACACTTTTAAGTTGCAATTGCATGTGGTTGGGTGGTTTATGCTTGATGTGGTATATTGTCAAAGAGCATGAGCTTCAGCAGGGCTGGCCTGAAATCAGGTGCTCCTAGGGGATTGTTGAATCATGAGTATCTGGACATCCTGGTTTTTATACATGACAATCTAGCCCACTAGTTACTGGGCTTGAAGCTTGGCTTCTCAGGGAAGCCTGGACAGCTTATCTTTTCCATCTTATTTTTTTGCTTTTTCATCTCTGTTGCCCTTGTTGCATGGTGGTAAATTAAAAACAAAAATTTAGATTAGAGTTGAGTAGGGCAATTACGGCCTAGAACACCATGCAACAGCTCAGATTTGATCTGATCAGTGGTCTGAATTAGAATTTATTGGACACTGGTGCAGCTAGTAAGAAAGCAATGCTGTAATATAGCTCAGTGTCTCTCTTATTAAACTTATGGTGGTGGTGGTAGTGAGTATGCTGATCAACAGGCTAGAATTACATTATTCAAGGTTCAGGTTCTTCAAAGTCCCCTACTACATTGACTTTAATTACCCCATAGTTTCTAACATGTTCTGCTTTTGTCTAAAACAGAAGCTGTAGATAGATTCTACCCATCTAGGCCAATATGTGAAATAATCATATTAAAATCAACCCTATTTTTCTACACTGCCTCTTTATTTTATTCAGACAACCTCCCATTTGCTGTCCTGATACACAGCCTGTCTCTGGGAGGCAATTTCTTTGGGTGGCCTGATTATGATGACTCATACCAAACATGCTTCTCTTGCTTAACTTCAGCAGTTTGTATCAGCTACAGATCACATATCATGTTTAGTTTCTGTCTCTGTAAACAAAACCAACAATACCCTAAATAAATGAGTGTTTAAATCCAGATCCCAGCCAGAGGGACGTTTGCAAGCTAGCACACTTCTTACCTCCCTGGACTTCTGGTTGAACCCAGGAGGACATTCCTGTTGTTTAGCCATGTGCCTCTACTTTTGGTCCAGAAGGTATATGTGTTAAGAAATATTGCTGTATACCTGAGGCATTGATTCATGGGACTATTGATTTTTTAAATTGACCAAGATATTTGTTTGGTCTCACTTGAGTGGAAATATGAAGAAATATTTCTAGATCTAGATGCAGATAAAATCACCTCAAAGCCAAAATTTGCACCTTACAATTTGGGAATGATTCTTTTCCCTTAATTGAAACACTCTACTTTCAGGATGCTGCTCTCTCCCATGAGTCCCCTGAGGCTCCCTGAAGCATGTTCTCTGTGGCAACTGTATACCAGTCCACCAGGTCCTCTGCAAGGAATTGGCTTTAAGACAAAGCAAGTGTCTGACCAGGAAACAGCAAGGAGGAAGGAGGTGCTTTGGTTTGAATAGGTCCTCTTTAAGATTCATAGGGAGAAATTTGTCAATGTGATAGTATTAAGAGGTGAGGCCTTTAAGAAGTGATTAGGTCCTGAGAGATTCTCCTTTACAAATGGGATCGACACCCTTATAAAAGAGGCTTCCCTAAGTGTTTAGCTAGCTTGCTCTTCCATCTTCTGCCATGTGATAACACAGCCTTCCTCATTTCTAGAGGATGCAGCAATCACCAGACAACTGAATCTGCTGGTGCCTTGATTCTGAACTTCCTGGTCTCCAGAACTGTGAGAAAATACATCTCTTTATTTCTACAAATTACTCAGTCCCAGGTATTCTGTTATACTAGCACAAAGAAAACTAAGAAAGAAATCAGTACCAAGAGTGGAGTACTGCTATAACAAATACCTAAAAATGTGGAAATGGCTTTGGGAACTGGATAATGTGTAGAGGATAGAACAGTTTTGAAGTGAATGCTGGAAAAAGTCTAGATTGTTGTAAATGAATCATTAAAGGTAAAATTAAAGGTGAGGGCTTAGAAGAGGAGGAAGACTATAGGTAGAACCTCAGTTTTCTTGGTGATTATCTAACTGGTTGTAATCAGAACGCTGTTAGAAATATGGACAGTAAACACTATTTGATGTGGGCTCAGATGGAAATGAGGAACAAAGTATTGGGAACTGGAGGAAAGGTATTGTTATAAGTTGGCAAATAAGTTGGCTGAATTTTGTCTGGGTCTTAGGACTTTGTGAAAGGTAGATCTTAAGAACAATGAACTAGGATATATGGTGATAGAAATCTCTAACAAAGTGTTCAGGATGCTGCATAACTTCTCAATGGCTTATAGTAAAATGGAAAAAGAGAGAAATTATTTGAAGACAGAATTCATAATTAAAAAGAAACAGAACATAAAGATTTGGAAACTTTTCAGCCTGGCCATGTAAAGAATAAAAGGAATGTTTAGGAGAGAAAATCGAAGGTGCAACTAAACAACTGTTTGATAAGGAGATTTAATATATAGAAGGTGGCCAGGTGTTTTTCATCAAGAAAATGGGAGAATGGTCCCCAAGGCATATCAGAGATTTTTGGTGCTGCTATGCCCATCACAGGCCCAGAGTGCTAGACCTTGTACATAGACGGGTTTTGGGATAGTGGATCAAGATGCCTGTGGGATATCTGGACTCACTTCCAAGGTCCATATCAGGTCTTTCCTCCTCGTATTCTGACACAATGCTCCTTGGTTACCCCTTGTGGCTCAGGCAGGTCTAGGTACAGGTTAGGCCGTAGCTCCAGAGGGTACAAGCAGTGAACTTTAGCAGAGTCCACATGCTGCTAATGCTTCAAAATTTCAGAGTGCAAGAGCTGTGGAGGCATGGCTTCCTCCACTTGGATTCAAAGAATGCCATAGATAGCCCTAGGACAGACCTGCCACAGGGTAGAGTCACTGTAGAGGGCCCTCAGTAAGGGCAATACCCAGCGTAATTGTGGGGTTTGGATAAGGAAGAAAACCTTCACTAAGGCAATGCTCAGCAGAGCCATGGGTCTGGGTCTCTGCTAAGACCCCAGATATCTAAAGCCACCAGTGTGCAACTCCAGCCAGGGAAAGCCACAGGCATTCACTCCAACCCATGAGAGTTGTGATATGAGCAGCAAAGCCATGGGGCCTTTTGGGATCCAAATCCCACCTCAGTGTGTCCAGATGATGGAATGTATGGTCAGAAACTATTATTTTCGAATCTTAATATCTAATCTTTGCTTTGTTTGGTTTTGAACTTACTTGGGACCTGTTACTTCTGTCTTCTTTACTGTTCCTTCCTTTTGGTATCCTATGTCTGTCCCATTGTATTTTGGAAGCACATAATTTGTTTGATTTTACAGACTCACAGCTGGAGGGAAATTTTGCCTCAGGATGAATCATGCCTTGAATTTTACCCGTATTTAATTTAGATGAGACTCTTGACTTTAAACTTTTGAGTTGATACTGAAACAAGTTAAGATTTTGCACCTATTTTGTATGGAATTAATGTTTTTTTTCTATGTGAGAAGAACATACATTTGGGGGGACCAAGGGCAGAATGCTATGGTTTGATTATATGCCCTCTAACATTCAGATGTTGCTAATGTGATAGTATTAAGAAGAGGGACCTTTAGGCCCTCATGAGGGAGGATTCATGAGGATCCTCCCTCATGAATGAAATTAACGCTCTTATAAACAAGGCTTCATGCAGTATTTGACTTGCTTACCCTTCCACCTTTTGCCACACGAAGACACAGCAGTCCTCTTTCCTGAAGGAGGCAGCAATCACCAGACCACAAAACCAGCTGACACCTTGATCTTAGATTTCCCAGCTTCCAGAACTGTGAGAAAATAAATTTCTGTCTTTTATAAATTATTCAGTCTCGGGTATTCTGTTATAGCAACACAGGCAGACTAAGGTGGGGAGTTTAATAATGAGAAATTAGAGAGCACATTTTGGAATAAAGACAAGAAAGTTTGTTTGATGACATAATAGTAAAACTATCCTACGTAACAGCAAGAAAGCTGTGCCTCAGTGGTTCCTGAATAAGATTAAATTTAGCAGGCCAGCATAAGAGGGAAACAGATTGAAGAAGGCAACAATGAAGACAATCTAATGAGGAAATCATCTAAACCCTCAAATGTTGTTATGAGAGATGTAAGGTATGTTTTGCTTTGCACCTGCGTGTGGGCTGGCTCAACAGCACCACAGGTTTCATTAACAACGGCCACACCATTTGGGTCATAGTAGTAGGCCAAGCAAATTGAATCCTGGGGTCAGTGTGAGTCAACCTTTTCTAGATATTTGGAAGCTGCTGATATAGAGCCATCAGCTTCTGTGACTTGGAAACAGAACATTCTGTGATAGGTTTTATAATAAAACAGAAACAAGACTGTTTCCTTTGAAATAAAGATAATATATGTAGCGTCTGAAGCACTCAACAAGAAACACAACAGCACAGACAATAACCCCTAATGTGCGTTTGTCATGACAAAGTTTCACTGAGTACCTTCTACAAGCCAAATACCTTCAGTGGTGTTTCTGATGGGAACCTAAGGAAATAGATGACACAGTCCTGACCCCCAAGCACCCCACTCTGTAGACAAAGAGTGCAAACAACTGAAGTATACAGCTTTATAATTCAAGAAATGTATAGATGAGATAAGCGAAGGAAGGAATTGTAATGAGATCCATTATATACATTAATGCTTAGTCACGAGAATTAAATCTCTGGATGCTGGAAGGGCATTTGGAGATAATCCATTCTAACTCTCTCGTTTTAGGTAAATTGCTCAGGGTCAAATAGGTAGTCATTCCAATAGAGAAAATTGGAGTCAAAAGGGCTAACCCTAGCTCAGTGTATTGTTATAGCAGATTAAATGGTCAATAAAGAAATTGGATGAGTGAATCCTAGGCAAAAATATAAAGCAATAATAAAAAGATAAATAATTGGAAACCTCTCCTCTCCCTTACACAAATACATTTTAGCCAGAGGAGAAGAAAACCCTCACTAAAAAATATCTGCTAATAAATGGAGTAGAACATAAAATTTAATGTCGATTAAAATACTTTGTTAGGCTAAACTCATTTTAAAATCTGTCCTCAAGAAGAAAACTATAGTCTATAAATCTAAATGGTGAGAAATAATAAAGCAACTATTGACCTAAGGAATGCAAAAGAGTATGTAGAATATTTGAACACGTGCACATCATCAAGTCAAAGCATTATTTATCTGCAACTACTATAATTAGCAAATATGTATTAGCAAAGCAACTATTTATGAAGAATGATTGGAAAAATTGAATAAATATCTCAAGGTTAGAAAGGACATTTGTAAATTATGCTCAGACATAAACTCTCTCGACTGAACATTACATCAACCTCCATGTGTCTAATATGATATAAACAAGAGGGAAAATTCAGTTATATAGAAACATTAAAGAAAAAGTACCTTCTAGATTAAAAAAAAAACCATATATTTAGCATGGCATATATACCTCCATAATGTGGTGTCTGCTTATGTGTCCAACCCATCTCCTTCCACATCTTTCCTTTGCCCTCTACTCTAGCCATACCGAACTATGGTTCCATGGCTCTGACTGGTTCCACATTTTCTCCCACTCTCGGCTTATTCTTAGGTCCCTTATATTTCTCCCTGTTTTCATCTCCTTTTCCTTCTCAGCCCATTGCCAAGTTTGATTTGTCTTGAAGTATTCAATTTCTATTTCCTTTGTCTTGTCCCCTTGCCCTACCCTACCATTTGGATTGTTTTTACTTTCTCCTCCGTGACTTCCAGGTTACATAAATTCTCTCATTCTCTTTTTAATGCTGATCTTTATTGCTGTTCCTTTTTATCTGGTTGCCTGGTAGCTACTTGGTCTCATCTACTAGACTCTAAGAGTAGAAATCAGGGTTGAGATTGCTTCTTATGTTTCTTTTCATCACCATGTTTGGAGCGTGATATAAGTTGGGTATTTGTCCCCACCCAAATCCGATACTGAATTGTGACTTCCTATGCTGGAGGTGGGGCCTGGTGGGAGGTGTTTATATCATGGAGGTGGATCCCTCATGGCTTGGTGCTGTCTTCGTGATAGTGAATTATTGCAAGTTCTGGTCATTTAAACATCGGTGGCACCTTCTCCTTTCTTGCTCTCCTCTCTTTCTTGCTCTTTTACCATGTGAAGTGCCTGCTCCCACTTTGCCTTCTGCCATGAGTAAAAGCTCTCTGAGGCTTCCCAGAGACGGATTACATGTTTCCTATACAGCCTGCAGAACCGTGAGCCAATTAAACCTCTTTTTAAAAATAAATTACCCAGTCTCAGGTATTTCTTTATAGAAATGCAAGAATGGCCTAATACAGGGTTCTTAATTGAATTCAATTAAAGGTTTGTTGAATAAACTATCAGACATTCTCCTCCTTGTCCCCAAAAGGGGGGTTGTGATGGTTTTGGTTTTACCGTGCGAATGGATGGATATAGTCAACAGTCTAGATTATTTGACACTAGAGTAGAGAGGCTAAATGTCCAGGTTTATTTGTTTCTCTGAACTAAGCAGCCTTTGTTGTGATTGGACTTACAAGGAAAGTGGTCAGAATTGAAAAAATGGAAACATCAGCATTCTAATCAGATGATTGAAATATATCCTTGCATGCCCAAGGGCTCATTCTTTTTTATCATCTGACATGGAAAGGAGCAATTCTTTCCCCTGTCATCAAGCTTATTACTAAATCATGTGTGGAGTGATAGCTCAGGCACCTGCCTGGGGACCTGTCATAAGCTCTGGAGAGCTCACTGCAGTGCATGGGATTCAAGCAGCTTTTGATAATGTTAAGTTATATGGTCTTCATTATCCTTCCAATGGTACTGATGACACTTAAGAGATGAAAAGGAACAAGATGAAATGAAAAATAAAGCTAAGAGAAAAGCAAACTTAACACTTTTCCAGAGGCAGCATGTGAATGTTTGGCTGCTAGAATGGGTTCACAAATCAATCTGAAAGAGGACAGAGGCTGGGCATGATGGCTCACGCCTTTAATCCCAGCACTTTGTGGGGCTAAGGCAGGCAAATCATTTGAGGCCAGGAGTTTGAGACCAGCCTTAACAACATGGTAAAAACCTGTCTGTACTAAAAATATAAAAATTAAGGCCAGGAGTGGTGGCTCATGCCTGTAATCCCAGCACTTTGGGAGGCTGAGGCGGGTGGATCACGAGGTCAGGAGTTCAAGACCAGCCTGACCAACATGTTGAAACCCCGTCTGTACTAAAAATACAAAAAATTAGCCAAGCCTAGTAGCAGGTGCCTGTAATCCCAGCTACCTGGGAGGCTGAGGCAGGAGAATTGCTTGAACCCGGGAAGTGGAGGTTGAGTGAGCCGAGATCATGCCATTGCACTCCAGCCTGGATGACAAGAGCAAAACTCTGTCTCAAATAAATAAAAACTCCTAAATAAAAAAATAAAAATTGACCGGGTGTGGTGGCGCATGCCTGTAGTCTCAGCTACTCAGGAGGCTGTGGCAAGAGAATCACTTGAACCCAGGAGACAGAGGTGCAGTGAAGTGGGTATGCCACTGCATTCCAGCCTGGGTGACAGAGCGAGACTCCATTCCCACCCCCCACCAGAAAAAGGATAGCAAAAGTCTGGGAGGAGAAGCCCATCCCAGTCTACCAAAGAAGGAGCTGGAAACCTTACCAAAAGCCACAAAACCTGAAGAGAAAAACTAAAGAACAATACAATAACTGACCAGACAAAAGCTTATGCAAAAAGGCTCTATGGAGCACAAACCAAGCCTCAGTATTTCCATATAAAACCTGAATAATTTGTCAGAAACTTGAAATTTTCATAGACTATAAACTGTCTTTAGTAACTTTTTATTGTATATGGACATAAATAAGCAAAAACAGTGCTTGCTGATCTTTTAGCAGTCTGAATTATTGTCCAAATGTTTTCTGGTTAGTTATGTATTTTATTTTGTAAATTATAAACTTACCATTTTCCTATTCTGGACATAGTGTTTTTCTTAATGATTTGAATAAGTTCTTTATTTAATAAAAGTGCTTTAAAATTTCCGTTTGAGAAAACTGAATATGTATCAAAAGAATTAATTTTTAAATAATTTATTGATTTTTTAAGAAAATATTAACTAAGCACCTATCATATGCTGGGTACTATTCTAGGCATTTGGAATATATCAGTAAATGAGACAGCAAATCCCTGTGCTTGTGGAGATTATATTCCTCTGTGTGTGTGTGTGTGTGTGTGTGTATGCGCATATGTGTGTGTGTGCATGCATGTGTGTGTGTGTGTGTGTGTAGGAGGAAAGTTCATAGCAAATAAACAGCAAGTAAATAAGTAAATCAAATAGAAGATGCTGTAAAAAAATAGAAAAAGAAAGCAAGGGTAGAGTGCTTGAGGAAGGTAGGTGGTTCAGATTGCATTACTAAGATGGTAGCTGAGGTAGTTTTATTGGTGGATAACATTTGAACAAAGGCCTGAAGAAGACAGGACAAAGTCATATGTCTGGGATAAGATATTCTAGGCGGAAGAAGTTACCT
Source organism: Cacajao melanocephalus (assembly GCA_963573385.1). Classification (NCBI taxonomy): domain Eukaryota; kingdom Metazoa; phylum Chordata; class Mammalia; order Primates; family Pitheciidae; genus Cacajao; species Cacajao melanocephalus. The sequence goes on along the minus strand of CAUYLG010044546.1, from coordinate 109,049 downwards.
GTGCAAAGGTCCTATGGCAGGAGCATCCCTGGTAATCTTGAGAAGCATCATGGAAGCCAGGATAACTGGTATGGACTAGGTGAGAATTTTAAGGAATGAAGTCAAAGAGAAAAGGAGATCAGTTATGTGGGACCTCACAGGTGGTTGTAAGGACTTCTGTTTTTCTTCTGAGTGAAACAGAAACAGTAGAATGATATGTCTTAGGTTTTACCAGGGTCATTCTGGCTGTTAGATTGAGAACAGATTATAGAGAAGAATAGATTAGAGCAAGGAAATCAAGTAGGGGCTAGGATTAGTTTCCTATGGCTGTTATAACAAATGACCACAAACATAGTGGCTTCAAACAACACAAGTTTATGACTTCATAGTTCTAGATGTCAGCAGTCTGAAATGGTTCTCACTGGGCTGGAATCAAGAAGCTGACAGGGATGCATTCATTCTAGAGGCTCTGGGGAGAATCCATTCCCCTGTGTTTTATAGCTCCTCCTGGAGGCTTTCTGCATTCCTTGGCTAGTGGTTCAATTACAGAAATTGTATCACTCCAACTTCTGCTTCTGATACAGTTTGGATGTATGACCTCTCCGAATCTCATGTTAAAATGTGACCTTCAGTGTTGGAGGCGGGCCTAGTGAGAGGTGTTTGAGTCATGGGGGTGGATCCCTTATGAATGACTTGGTGCCATCTCCATGGTCATGAATGAGTTCTTGCTCTGATAGTTCATGGAAGAACTGACTGTTTAAGAGAGTGTGGCATTCGCCCTACCCCACCTTGCTCCTGATCTTGTCATGTGACATGCATCTTCCCCATTTATCTTCTGCCATGAGTGGAAGCAGCCTGAGGCCCTCATGAGAAGCTAATGCTGACGCGCCATGCATGCTTTTCATTCAGCCTGAAGAGCCATGAGCCAACATAAATCTCCACTCAGATAATCCTCACAGAGAATCTCCCCCATCTTAAGGTCTTTAACTTAATCACATCTGCAAAGTCATATCAGGTAACATAGTCACAGGTTCTGAGAATTAGGACACAGACCTCTTTTTTTTTTGTGGGGGGGAGGCATTATTCTACCACAAGGCTATTCTAGTAACCAGGAGATGATGGTGATTTGTACCAGGATGTTACATGGAGATAGCAGAGAATGGTTGGGTTTTAGATATTATTTTGAAAGTAAAGCCAATGGCATTTCCTAATAGATTAGATTTGAGTATGGAAGAGAGATGAGTCAAGGCTGATTCCAAGAATCTAAATCCTGTTAATCTAGTGTTCTATGAGGGCAGCCACCATGGCTCTCTTTCTTACCTCTACATTTCTAAGGCTCAGCATAGTGCCCAACACATAGTGAATGCATAGTAAGTATTCACACACTTAAAATTTTTTTATTACAAATAAGCACAAATAAGGAAAACTAGAACATAGAGAAAAAACAGAGAAAAGCATCATCCGCAAAATTATGTTAACATTTTTTATTATTTGTTTCAAAATTTTGTTTTATAAGCACATTTTCCTTTTCTATAATTATGTGGTGGCACTAAACCTGTTACATTGAGTTCTTAAAATATATTTTAAGTTAATGTTTTCCCAAGTTGATAGTCTTCATTGACATTCATTTTGACACCTTTTACATACTATTCCTTTCAGTGGATGCTTTATAATTTATCTTATCATTCCCTTACTGTTGGATATTCTGGTACTTTTAGCATTTTCACTAAAATAAATAAAGTATATAATTTAAATACTCATTGAATGTATTACCCACCTCATATTTGTAGGGCAGAGTCCCAGAAGTGGAATGAATCACTGACAAAAGTATGACATTTTTTTGCAAATTTTGATGCAGAGTACCAAGTTGTTTATAAAACAGTTGTTCTAATTGCTATTGTCAAAACCAAAATCTGAGTATAACAGCATCTATGAATTCTTCCCAGTAATAAATATTGTCATTTAGTTATAATAAATATTCTCCTGTGTTAAGTAAAAAATAGTGTCTCATATTTCTTAAAACTGTTGATTCCTTTTCCTTTGTCAACCAGTTGTAATTCCTCTTTTGTGAATTATCTTTTCATTTGTTTATTTTATTATCTTTTCTTATTGGTGTATCTGAACTCTTCAGTTAATAAAATCATAAAGCCTAGATCCATCAAATATATTTCTAATAAAATTGATTATAAATCAGGAAAAAGTAAGAAAATATCTAAAGGACAACAAGGTAAAATACAATAAGAAGTGTGGACACAGGATCATGCTGCATTCCTGAATTTTAAGTAGGTCTGTGCGTCTCTTGGTGAGCAAGTTAGTCTTCTTGCAGAGATATTCTCACTGTATGACTATTTGGAACATCTACTGGGAACTATAAAGAACATTCAAGAGAGAAAGGTATTTTGAAATCTTTTCTAATAGAACTTTCAAATAAGTAATTAGAAACCTTGTTTTTAAATGAATATAAGCCACATTTTATTTTTTATTTTATTCTTTATACTTTAAGTTCTGGAATACATGTGCAGAACGTGCAGGTTGGTTACATAGGTATACACGTTCCATGGTGGTTTGCTGCACCCATCAACCCATCATCTATATTAGGTATTTATCCAAATGCTATTTTGTCCCTAACCCCCAACCCCTGACAGGCCCTGGTATGTGATGTTCCCCTCCCTGTGTCCGTGTCTTCTTATTGTTCAACTCCCACTTATGAGTGAGAACATGCAGTTTTTGGTTTTCTGTTCTTGTGTCAGTTTATTGAGAATGACGGTTTCCAGTTTCATCCAGGTCCCTGCAAAGGACATGGAACTCATGCTTTTTTATGGCTGCATAGTATTCCATGGTATATATGTGCCACATTTTCTTTATCTAGTCTATCATTGATGGGTATCTGGGTTGGTTCCAAGTCTTTGCTATTGTGAACAGTGTCTCAATAAACATCTGTATGCATGTGTCTTTATAATAGAATGATTTATAATCCTTTGGGTATATACCCAGTAATGGGATTGCTGGGTCAAATGATAATTCTAGTTCTACATGCCTGAGGAATCACCACACTGTCTTCCACAATGGTTGAATTAATTTACGCTCCTACCAAAAGTGTAAAAGTGTTCCTATTTCTCTACATCCTCTCCAGCGTCTGTTGTCTCCTGATTTTTTGATGATCACCATTCTAACTCTTGTGAGGTAGTATCTCAATGTGGTTTTGATTTGCATTTCTCTAATGACTAATGACGATGAGCTTTTTTTCATATGTTTGTTGGCTGCATAAATGTCTTCTTTCAAAAAGTGTCTGTTCATATCCTTTACCCACTTTTTAATGGGGTTGTTTGTTGTTTTTCTTGTAAATTTGCTTAAGTTCTCTGTAGATTCTGGATATTAGCCTTTTCTCAGATAGGTAGGTTGCACAAAATTTTTCCCACTTTGTTGGATGACAACTCACTTTATGAATAGTTTCTTTTGCTGTGCAGAAGCTCTTAAGTTTACTACAAACCACTGATCAAGGAAATAAGAGAGGAGACAAACAGATGGAAAAACATTCCATGCTCACGGTTAGAAAGAATCAATATCATGAAAATGGCCAAACTGCCCAAAGTAATTTATAGATTCAGTGCTATCCCCATTAAGCTACCAATGATTTTCTCCATAGAATTGGAAAAAAAACCCAACAACTTAAACTTCATATGGTACCAAAAAGAACCTGCATAGCCAAGATAATCATAAGCACAAAAAAAAAAAAAAAAGAAAGAAAAAAGAAAAGCTGGAGGCATCGCGCTACCTGATTTCAAACTATATTACAAGGCTACTGTAATCAAAATAGCATGGTACTGGTACCAAAACAGAGATATAGACCAATGGAACAGAAAAGAGGCCTCAGAAAGAACGTCACACAACTACAGCTGATGTTTGACAAACCTGACAAAAAACAAGCAACGAGGAAAGGATTCCCTATTAAATAAATTGTATTTGGAAAACTGGCTAGCCATAAGTAGAAAGCTGAAACTGGATCCCTTCCTTATACCTTATACAAAAATTAACTCTAGTTGGATTAAAGATTTAAACATGAGACCTAACACCATAAAAACTCTAGAAGAAAACCTAGGCAATACCATTCAGGACATAGACATGAGCAAGGACTTCGTGACTAAAACACCAAAAGCAACAGCAACAAAAGGTAAACTTAACAAATGAAATCTAATTAAACTGAAGATTTGCATAAACTGAAGATTTGCATCCCAGGGATGAAGCTGACTTGATCGTGGTTGATAAGCTTTTTGATGTGCTGCTGGATTCTGTTTGCCAGTATTTTATTGAGGATTTTCTCATTGATGTTCATCAGGGACATTAGCCTGAAATTTTCTTTTTGTGTTGTGTCTCTGCAAGGTTTTGGTATCAGGATGATGCTGGCCTCATAAAATGAGTTAAGGAGGAGTCTCTCTTTTTGTGTTGTTTGTAATAGTTACAGAAGGAACGGTACCAGCTCTTCTTTGTACCTCTGGTAGAATTTGGCTGTGAATCTGTCTGGTCCTGGGCTTTTTTGGGTTGGTAGGCCATTAATTACTGCCTCAATTTTAGAACTTGTTATTGGTCTATTCAGGGATTCAACTTCTTCCTGGTTTAGTCTTGGACAGGTTTATGTGTCCAGGAATTTATCAGTTTCTCCTAGATTTTCTAGTTTATTTGTGTAGAGGTGTTTATGGTATTATTTATGATAGTTTGTATTTCTGTGGGATCAGTGGTGATATCCCCTTCATTATTTTTAATTGTGTTTGATTCTTGTCTCTTATCTTCTTTATTAGTCTGGCTAGCAGGCTATCTATTTTGTTAATATTTTCAAAAAACCAGCTCCTGGATTCATTGATATTTTTGAAGGGTTTTTCATGTCTCTATCTCTTGCACTTCTGCTCTGATTTTAGTTATTTCTTGTCTTCTGCTAGCTTTTGAATTTGTTCACTCTTGCAACTCTGGTTTTTTAATTGTTATATTATGTGTTGATTTTAGATCTTTCCCACTTTCTCCTTTCGGCATTTAGTACTATAAATTTTCTTCTAAATACTCCTTAAGCTATGTCCCAGGGATTCTCATACATTGTGTCTTTGTTCTCATTGGTTTCAAAGAACTTATTTATTTCTGCCTTAATTTCGTTATTTACCCAGTAGTCGTTCAGGAGCAGGTTGTTTGGTTTTTATGTAGTTGTGCAGTTTTGAGTGAGTTTCTTAATCCTGAATTCTAATTTGAATGTACTGTGGTCTGAGAGATTGTTTGTTATGATTTCTGTTCTTTTGCATTTGCTGAGGAGTGTTTCACTTCCAATTATGTGGTCAATTTTAGAATAAGTGTGATGTGAGGCTGAGAAAAATGTATATTCTGCTGATTTAGGGTGGAGAGTTCTGTAGATGTTGATTAGGTTTGCTTGGTCCAGAGCTGAGTTCAAGTCCTAAATATCCTTGTTAATTTTCTGTCTCATTGATCTGTCTAATGTTGACAGAGGGGTGTTAAAGTCTCCCACCATTGTTGTGTGGGAGTCTAAGTCTCCTTGTAGGTCTCTAAGAACTTGTTTTATGAATCTGCGTGCTCCTGTATTGGGTGCATATATATTTATAGTAGTTCGCTCTTCTTGTTACATTGATCTCTTTACCATTGTGTAATGCCCTTCTTTGTCTCTTTGACCTTTGTTGGTTTAAAATCTGTCTTATCAGAGACTAGGATTGCATCTCCTGCTTTTTTTTTTTGCTTTCCATTTGCTTTGTAAATCTTTATTCATCCCTTTATTTTGAGCCTATGTGTGTCTTTGTATGTGAGATGGCTCTCCTGAATACAGCACACTGATGGGTCTTGACTCTTTATTCAATTTCCCAGTCTGTGTCTTTTAATTGGGACATTTAGCCCATTTACCTTTAAAGTTAATATTGTTATGTGTGAATTTGATCCTGTCCTTATGATGCTAGCTGGTTATTTTGCCTGTTAGTTGATACAGTTTCTTTTTAGTGTCAATGGCCTTTACAATTGGTATGTTTTTGGTACCAGTTTTTTATTTCCATGTTTAGTGCTTCCTTCAGGAGCTCTTGTAAGGCAGGCCTGGTGGTGACAGAATTTCTCAGCATTTGCTTGTCTGTAATGGCTTTTATTTCTCCTTCACTTATGAAGCTTAGTTTGGCTGCATATGAAATTCTGGCTTGAAAATTCTTTACTTTAAGAATGTTGAATATTGGATCCCACTCTCTTCTGGTTTGTAGGGTTTATTCAGAGAGATCCACTATTAGTCTGATGGGCTTCCCTTTGTGGGTAACCCAACCTTTCTTTCTGGCTGCCCTTAATAGTTTTTCTTTCATTTCGACTTTGTGATTCTGACGATTATGTATCTTTGGGTTGCTCTTCTCAAGGAGTATCTTTGTGGTATTCTCTGTATTTCCTGAATTTGAATGTTGGCCTGACTTGCTATGTTGGGGAAGTTCTCCTAGATAATACCCTGAAGTGTATTTTTCAACTTGGTTCTATTCTCCCCATCACTTTCAGGTACACCAATCAAACATTGATTTGGTCTTTTCATGTGGTCATATATTTCTTTGAGGTATAAGCCACATTTTAAAACATTTTTCTTGGAATGTAGTTCAAAGGAGATTGAATAAAGAAATCATAAATAATAACAGTTATCCACAGAATAGCAGACTATACAGAATAGTAGACTATATAATATTTGATAAACTACAATGGGAATAGAGGGTATTACAGATGCCATGGGAAAAACTGTTTCAACTTCTCTTTTTCAACTCAGTTAATATCTGCAGAAATAAGCAGCACATTAATATATCTTGAAATAATGCTATATTAGGCAATGGTGTAAATATGGATAATGACTTAGAAACTACTTATCTGGAATTTGAAAGGTTATAAATGTGGACTCAAAATGAGATTAAATTGGGAGAATGTAAACTGGTACATCTGGGAAGAAATTGACTCAGATTCAGAGTCCTCCTGAGAAATCTGGTATGTGTGATGACACTGAGCAAGAGGATAGATAAATAAAAATAAATTTATAATGCAATATTGGAACAAAAAAGGTCAATGTGATTTGAGCTGCGAAAGTTTTTATTTAAAGCAAAGAAGAAAATGAAATGGGAAGCAGTAATAAAGTTTATTCTTAAAATTTGGGGGTTAGCTAGTCTATGAAACATATTTAGACAATAAAGCCAACTAGTCAGAAAATGAAGGCAGTTATTTGGAAAGAAAAATGGCTTTAACAGGCAAAATAGATCTATGTAAAAACTCAAAGCACTCACAGATGTCACTGGAAAGTGTGTTGCTGTTCTCTTCAGCTTGTCTTATCTTTTAATTAATTGATTTAAACTCTGAAACTGTTTCCCACACTCTCTTGCTCATTCTCACTTCCATTGCCGTTATCCTTGTCCAGACTATCATCATTTCTTGCCTGGATTATCACCATTTATTTGGATTACCAGTGTTTGCTCATGATATTGCTGTTGATATGGTTTGAATATTTGTCCCATCCAAATCTCATGTTGAAATGTGGTTTCCAGTGTTAGAAATGGGGCCTGGTAAGAAGTGTTTGAGTCATGGGTTGGATCTTCCATGGCTTGGTGCTAGCCTTGTGACAGTGACTGAGTTCTCATGGAATCTGTTTAAAAGTGTGTGGCACCTCGCTACTCTCTGTCTTCCTCCTGCTCTTGCTATGTGAACTGACTGTTTCCTCCTGGTCTTTCTCCATGAGTAAAATATCCCTGAGACTTCCCCAGAAGCTGAGTAATGCTGGTGCCATGCTTCCTGTATAGTCTGCAGAACCATGAGTCAATTTAACCTCTTCTAAATAAATTACCCAGTCTCAGATATTTATTTGTAGCAATGCAAGAACGTCCTAACACAGCTTTAAACTGGAAATCCCTTGCTGCTATCACAACCTAAAAAAAACAAAACCATGCTAATTCTTCAACCATAGTTCAAATACTATCTCCTTGCTAGGTTTTATAGACTGCTCCCTCCACCCTATGTTAGATTTAATTGCTTCCCTGTTGTAGCTGTACTATTTGTATTTACTGTGTTTGAAAATTAATTATATCCCCATTTTCCCAGTAAATTTGATGCTCTTCAGAGCAGAAAAAAATTTTCATTCGTTTTGTTTATTGTCTCCATTTTCCATCACAAGTAACTACAGTACTGTGTATACAAGAGGCACTTACTAGATGTTTATTGAACTTAATGTCAAGACTGCACCACTATGTTTAGAAATGAGCAAGCTGATCTCTAAACCAGATCGTAAGACCTATAGACCAGGTATGCCTGCTCGTAGAGGAAGAAGGAGTTCACTTTTACAGTGAACAATTGCTGTTTTTCTATAGTAGGTTCTTTAAATATATTATCCTATTGAATCCTCAAATCTACCCTGTGACATAGACACACCCATCTTAGCCCCATGCTGCAGACTGGAAATCTTACTAGAAAATGGTGGACAAGATTTGAACCTTGATCTGCCTGATTCCAATACCCATGGAAATAAGTTTTTGCTTATTTCTTTATTGTTTTGCTTTCTATTATACAATATTGCCTTTGATGTTACTACTTTTAAACACAAGTATCATTACAAAGTATAACAGTAGTTCGGGTAATTTTGCATTATAATATTAGAAACACTATGAAGGTTTCCTACTATCTTTTACATTTATTTTATGCTTTATAGAGTGTGTGTTTTGGGGGGGAAGAAACTGGAAATTCCTTAAAAAACAACAAAGTAAAAATTAGCATTTCTTTCATTAGCTATATGTCTTTAAGTTTACTTGCTACATAGAGATAGCTCCCAGTAAAACTAAAAGATTTAACTGAACTGCATTGAACTGATTGGTAAAATTTTAAGTATGTTAAAAATCTATGAGAATGGGAATTCTTGTCCTCTTTAGTCGTCATTAGAGAAATGTTCAAGAATCAATAACACATGTCTATAATACGAAATGTAAGGATTTATATAGAAAGAAAAGTTTGAATTAATGATAACAACAAGGTTGGGGAGAGGAGCCCTGATGGCCATGTAGAAACAGCTGTGGTGGGTGGCACTCACAGAGAAGAATGAAAGGGGTGAGTAAATACAGAACCTTCAACAGAAACATCCACGTACTCACATTGTGATTGATTAGGGAAACTCAACCCAAGGAAGAGAACAGAGAAAAGCAGGGCAGAGTGATGGCCAACCTGGGAGTGATATGCAGCCACAGCCAAGGGAAGTGGTGATGGAATGTGTGACCCTGTGGAACCATTCTTCTCCCATGGATCTTTGTAACCCTCAGATCAGGAGATTACCTGTGAGCTCACTCCACCAGGCCTTGTGTCTGACACACAGAGCTGTGTGGAGTCTTGGCAGAGCAGCTGCTCAGGTATGCAGAGAGACCCAGGAGTTTACATACTTTGGCCTTAAGATCCCTGGCAAAGGTGACTGCAACTCAGGCAAGGCAGGAAGTCTGTACATACCCTAGGAAGGGGGCTGAATCCAGGGAAACAAGCAGCATTGGTCTACAGGCCCCATTTCCATGGCACCTCACAAGGTAAGACTGTCTTGGAATTCCAGCCAGCCACTGGCAACAGGATAGAGCCTGCCTGAGATGGGACAGAGCCCTGGGGAGAGGTGTAGGTCACCATCTTTGCTGTTGGACAACTCAGTTCTTCGAAACTGTGGGCTTTGGGAAGTTCAAACAGTGTGGACGAGGAAGGTTTCCCTCAGCACAGCACAGCAGTTTTACCAAAATGTAGACATACTCCTTCTTTAGATGGGACCCAGATACATTCCATTCATTCTCACCTGGCAGGACCTCCAAGCTGTGGCCTCCAGCCACCCTCATCTCTATTCTATGGACAGAGTTCTAATTTCTCCCTAGGATGGAGTGCTCAGGGGGAGGGGTGAGTGGACTCCTTTGCTGATTGGGCAACTTGACCATTCCAGCTGGTGAGCTTTGGGGAGTCCAGGCCAACTGGAGCAGAGTTGGTTCCACAGTATGGCTCAGCTGTTTTGTTGAGGTATGGTCAGAGTGCTTCTTTAAATGGGACCCCAATCCATTTCTCCTCACTGGGTGAGTCCTCCCAGCTAGGGCTTCTGGTCACCCCCACCTGTGTTCTATAGCCAACAGAGTTCTAATGTCTCCCTGGAACAGAGTGCCCAGGGGGCAGGGAGGGCTACCACCTTTGCTGTTTGGGCATCTCAGCTGGTGCAGCCTGTGGGCCTTGGAGAGCCCAAACTGATCAGGAGCTGAAAGGATCCCCAACATAGCACAGCTGCTCTACCAAAAGGTAGCCAGGCTACTTTTTAAAGAGGATCCCTGATCTCATTCCTTCTGACTGGGTAAGACCTCCCAACTGGGATCTTTAGCCACCACCTTTAGGTACATCTGGGCTGGGAACAGGTTAGGACCCCCCTGGGACAGAGCTCCCAGAGGAATGGGCAGGCTGCCATCTTTACTGTTTTGTAGCCTTCACTGGTGACACCTCCAACTGCTAGAAAAACCAAGGCAACTAGGGTCTGGAATGTTCATCCAGCAAACTGCAGTAGCCCTACTGACGAGTGGCCAGACTGTTGAAAGAAAAGCAAGCAAACAACAACAGCAACAAAAAACCTCATAAAACCCCATCCAAAGTTTAACAACCTCAAAGATAGAAGGTAGATAAGCCCACAAAGATGAAAAAGAGTCAGTGCAAAAACATTGAAAACTGGAAAATTAAGAGTGCACTTTTTCCTTCAAATGAACGCAACACTTCTCCAGCAAGGGTTAGAACTGTGTTAAGGCTGAGTGGGCTGAAATGACAGAGGTAGGCTTCAAAATGTAGATAAAAACAAACTTTGCTGAGCTAAAGGAGCATGTTGTAACCCAATGCAAAGAAGCTAACAATCAAGATAAAACAATGCAGGAGCTGACAGAAAAAATATTAACAGCAAGTATAGAGAGGAACATAATCAACCTGATAGAGCTGAAAACACATTACAAGAACTTCACAGTGCAATCACAAGTATTAATAGCAGAATAGACCAAACAGAGGAAAGGATTTCACAGCTTGAAGTCTGTCTTTCTGAAATAAGACAGGGAGACAAGAATAGAGAAAAAAATAATAAAAATGAATGAATAAAACCTCTGAGAAATATAGGATTATGCAAAGAGACTGAATCTACAACTGACTGGGGTACCTGAAAGAGACAGGAAGAATGGAACCAATTTGGAAAACATATTTCAGGATACCATCTAGGAGAACTTCCCCAACCTAGTTAGACAGGCCAACATTCAAATTCAGGAAATGCAGCAAACCCCAGTGTATTAGTTTGTTTTCACATTGTTATAGAGAACTACCTGAGATCAGGTAATTTATAAAGCAAAGAGGTTTAATTGACTCACATGGCTGGAGAGGACTAAGGAAACTTACAATTATGGCAGAAGGTGAAGGAGAATCAAGCACCTTCTTCACAAGGTGGCAAGAGAGAGAGAGAAAGAGAGTGAGGGAGGAAGTGCCACACTTTAAAACTATCAGATCTTGTGAGAACTCACTTAATATCACAAGAACAGCATGGGGGAAAATGCTGCCACAATTCAATCACCAGGTCCCTCCCTTGACATGTAGAGATTACAATTCAAGATGAGATTTGGGTGGGGACACAGAGGCAAACTGTGTCACCCAGTAAGATACTCCATGAGAAAGTCATCTCCAAGACACATAATCATCAGATTCTCTAAGGTCAAAACGAAAGAAAAAATGTTAATGACAGCCAGAGAGACAGGCCAGGCCACTTACAAAGTGAAGCCCATCAGACTAACTTCATACCTCTCAGTGGAAACCCTACAAACCACAAAAGATTGGGGGACAATATTCAATATTTTTAAAGCAAAGTAATTCCAACCCAGAATTTCATATCCAGCCAAACTAAGTTTCATAAGCAAAGAAGAAATAAGATCCTTTTAGATAAGTAAATGCTGAGGGAAATTTTTACCACCAGGCACGCCTTACAAGAGCTCCTGAAGGAAGCATTAAATATGGAAAGGAAAAATCATTATTAGCCACTACAAAAACACACTGAAGTACACATACTGGTGACACTATGAAGCAACCACATAAACAAGTCTGCAAAATAACCAACGAGCGTCGATGACAGGATCCAATCCACACATAACAATACTAACCTTAAATGTAAATTGGCAAAACACCCCAATTAAAATACATAAAGTGGCAAGCTGGATAAAGGACTAAGACCCATTGGTATGATGTCTTCAAGAGACCCAGATCACATGCAAAGACATATACATAGGCTCAAAATAAAGGAATTGAAGAAAATTTACCAAGCAAATGAAAAAATAGAAAAAAGCAAGGGGTTGCTATCTTAGTTTCTGACAAAACCTACTTTAAACCAACAAAGATAAAAAAGGCAAAGAAGGATGTTGCATAATGATAAAGGGTTCAATTCAACAAGAAGAGCTAACTATGCTAAATATATATGCAGCCAATACAGAAACACCCAGATTCATAAAGCAAGTTATTAGAGACCTTCAAAGAGACCTAGACTCCCACAGAATAATAGTGAAAGACTTTGACACCACACTGAAAATACCAGACTGATCATCAAGACAGAAAATAAACAAAGATATTTAGGCCTTGAACTCAGCTTTGGATCAAGAGGACCAGACAGATAGCTACAGAACTCTCCACTCCAAAACAACAGAATATACATTCTTCTCATCCCCACATGGCACATACTCAAAAATTGATCACATAATCAGAAATAAAACACTCCTCAGCAAATGCAAAAGAACTGAAACCATAAGTCTCTTAGACCACAGAACAATCAAATTATAACTCAAGATTAAGAAATGCACTGTAAACAATATAATTTCATGGAAATTGAAAAACCTGCTTCTGAATGACTTTTGGGTAAATCATGAAATTAAGGCAGAAATCAACAAATTATTTCAAACTGATGAGAACAAAGATACAACATACCACAATCTCTATGATACACCTAAAGCAGTGTTAAGAGGGAAATTTATAGCACTAAATGCCCACATCAAAAATCTAGAAATATCTCATGCTAACAACCTAATAAGACAACTAAAAGAACTACAGAAACAAGAGCAAACAAACTTCAAAGCTAACAGAAGACAAGAAGTAACCAAGATCAGAGCTGAACTGAAGTAGATAGAGACATGAAAAACCTTTCAGAAGATCAATGAATCCAGGAGGTGGTTTTCCGAAATAAGTAATAGAATAGATAAACCTCTAGCTGGCCTAATAAAGAATAAAGAGAAGAGTCAAATAAACAATCGGAAATCATAAAAGGGATATTACCACTCACCCCACAGAACTACAAACAACCATCAGAGAATATTATAAATACCTCTATTCATATAAACTAGGAAATCTAGAAGAAATGGATAAGTTCCTGGACACATACATCCTCCCAGGACTGAACGGAAGAAATAATAAATGTAATTCATCATATAAACAGAACTAAAGACAAAAACCATGTGATTACTTCAATACAAGCAGAAAAGGTTTCAATAAAATTCAACATCCTTTCAGGTTAAAAACTCTCAATAGACTACTCATTGAAGGAACATACTACAAAACAATAAAAGCCATATATGACAAACCCACATCCAATATCATACTGCATAGAAAAAGCTAGAAGCATTCCCTTTGAAAACTGGCACAAGACAAGGATGCCCTCTCACCACTCCTATTCAACATAATATTGGAAGTTCTGGCCAGGGCAATTAGACAAGAGAAAGATATAAAGGGTATTCAAATAGGAAGAGAAGAAATCAAACTACCTTCGTTTATAGATGACATAATCCTATAGCTAGAACACCCCATTGTCTTAGCCCCAAAGCTTCTTAAGGTGATAAGCAACTTCAGCAAAGTCTCAGGATACAAAATCAATGTGCAAAAATTGTTAGCATTTTTATACATCAAAAACATGCAAGCCAAGAGCCAAATCACAAGCTCCCATTTACAACTGCCATGAAAAGAATAAAATTCCTAGGAATACAGCTAACAGGGAGGTGAAGGACCTCTTCAAGGAGGACCACCAACCATTGCTCAAAAAAAAAAAAAAAAATCAGAGATGACACAAACAAATAAAAAAAATTCCATGCTCATGGATAGAAGGAATCAATATTGTAAAAATGGCCATATTGCCCAAAGTAATTTATATATGCAGTGTTATTTCCATTAAACTACTATTGACATTCTTCACAGAATTAGAAAAACATATTTTGAAATTTATATGGAACCAAAAAAGAACCTAAAGAGCCAAAACAATCCTAAGCAAGAAGAACAAAGTAGGAGGCATCATCCTACCCAACTTTACAGAGCTACAGTAACCAAACAGCATGGTACTGATACAAGAACAGTCACATAGACCAGTGGAATAGAATAGAGAACCCAAAAATGGGACAACACACAGCCATTTGATCTTTGATAAACCTGAACAAAACAAGCAATGTGGGAAAGGATTCCCTATTTAATAAATGGCACTGGGAGAACTGGCTAGCCATATGCAGAAAATTTAAACTGGACCCCTTCCTTATACCATATACAAAAATCAAGTCAAGATGGATTAATGACTTAAATGTAAAACCCAAACCTTAAAAACCCTGGAAGAAAACCTAGGTAATACCATTCAGGAAATAGGGTTGGGCAAAGATTTCACAGAGAAGATACCAAAATCAATTGCAACAAAAGCCAAAATTGACAAATGGGATATAATTAAACTACAGAACTTGCACAGCCAGCAACAGAGTAAACAGACAACCTACAGAATGGGAGAAAATTTTTGCAATCTATCCATCTGACAAAGGTCTAATATATAGCATCTATAAGGAACTTAAATTTATAAGAAAAATACAAATAACTCTATTAAAAAGTGGCCAAAGAACCTGAACAGACACTTCTCAAAAGAAGGCAAACATGGGGACAAAAAAAAAATATATGGAAAAAAGCTCAACATCACTGATTATTAGAGAAATGCAAATCAAAACCACAGTGAGATACCATCTCACACCAGTCAGAATGGTTATTATTAAAAAGTCAAAAATTAACAGATGCTGGTGAGGTTGTGGAGAAAAAGCAACATTTATACACTGCTGGTGGGAGTGTAAATTAGTTCAACCATTATGGAAGACTGTGTGGCAATTCCTTAAAGACCTAGAGACAGAAATATTATTCAACCCAGCAATCCCGTTACTGGGTATATACCCAAAGAAATATAAACTAGTCTTTTATAAAAAAAACACGTGCGTGCATATGTTCATTGCAGCACTCTTCACAATAGAAAAGACATGGAATCAAACTAAATGACCATCAATGATAGACTCGATAAAGAGAATGTGGTACACATACACTATGCAGCCTATATGGGAATGAGATCATATCCATTGCAGGGGCGTGGATAGTGTTGGAGGCCATTATGCTCAGAAAACTAACACAGGAACAGAAAACCAAATACCACATGTTCTCACTTATACGTGGGAGCTAAATGATGAAAACACATGGACACATGGTGGGGGAACACACACTGGGGCCTGTCAGAGGGTAGGGGTTGGCAGGAGGGAGATGATCAGAAAGAATAACTAGTGGATGCTGGGATCAGAAAGAATAACTAGTGGATGGTGGTAATGGTATGATCTGTGCAGCAAACCACCATGGCACACGTTAACTTATGTAACAAACCTGGGCATCCTGAACATGTACCCCTGAACTTAAAAGTTGGAAATGAAACACACGTGTACACACACACACACACACACACACACATATACTCACACAGGATAACAACAAAAATTATGACAAGAATTGCCATCTCTTCAAGAAAATAAAAAAATAATGATCCAGACAAGATTTTGTCTGCCATTTTAACAATAGGACCCAATTCTATTGAGATAAGCCTCTGAAATGCTCTGTTTTTAATGATTTTCTAGGACTTTTACTAAGAATCTCAGCAAATAATGAGCAGGAAAGATTCTTTCACAGCTTCAGACGTCAACATCAGAGAAGGCCAAGTAAATTCTTATTTCTATGCTAACTGATAATAAAAGATAACTCAATAATCCAACACATATAAATAAGCACCAATTATGTGTCATGTCTTGTTCCAGGAAGTCACAGATACAATGTTGAACAAAACAGGTATGGTGACTTTCTTCATGAAGTTTCAGTCTAGTATAGTGTTTTATAAACTGTGTGTTAACACCAATAGTGGACTGTAAAAACAATTTCATGAATTTTGACCCATGCTTCTTAAAAAAATAAAATACAATGGATAAACGAACACTAGAATATATTGCATATAATAATGGTAACATTTGTGATTGTTACTTCAGTGATATGAGTATGCCTGATATAGTTTGGCTTTGTTCCCCTCCAAATCTCTTCTTGCCTTGTAGTTCCCATAATCCCTATGTGTCATGGGAGGGACCTGATAGGAGGTAATTTAATCATTGAGGTGGTTGCCCTCATGCTGTTCTCGTGATGGTGAGTGAATTCTCATGAAATCTGATGGTTTTATAGGAGGCTTTTCCCTCTTTTGCTTGGCACTTTTGCTTGCTGCAGCCATGTGAAGAAGGATATGTTTGCTTCCCCTTCCACCATGATTGTAAGTTTCCTGAGGCTTCTGCAGCTATGCTGAACTGAATCAATTAAACCTGTTTCCTTTACAAATTACTGAGTCTCAGGTATGTCTTTATTAGCAGCATGAGAAGGGACTAATACAAGGCCTATGTATTTGTGTACTATATTTCTTTCTGTGGGTTACAATACAAAATATAAAGTCTATTTTTTTTCTGGTGAAATTTAAAGCTTACAATTTAAATTATAATAGCTGGCACTTAGGTGATGCTTTCAATAAGATAGAGAATTCTATTTGCATTACATAAAAAAAATATTCACCACAGTTTAATGAGGTAGGTAATATTGTTTCAATTTTAAAGTCAAGGCAACTGAGAAACAATTTTAAATCTCAAGGCCACAGCCAAATACAGGGAGAAACGGGATTTGAACCCAGACAACTTGACTTCAGAGACGGTCCTCTTAATTACTTCCTTGGACTCATTTGCTGATGTAATGAAGCACTTGAAAGCAATAGTAAGAGGCATGACCAGCCTCAAGAGGATATCTTGCATTGCAGGCTGAATGGGTGAGATAACCTATTCTGTATTTGTATGTGTGTATGTCAGGAGTATTATGTGACAAGAATGGATATGGGCTGGTGTGCAGACCAATAGAGCAAAATAGGCATACCCCAGCTTGAACCTAAGCCATGAGCAACCCTGGGATACAGAAAAGGCGAGGCACATGTATAGGACCAAGGGGAACTCTTGAGAGTCAGGAGTGAAGTATCATAATTAGGCATGACTTAAGGAAAACACAGTAGTCTGGACCAATTGCAATGCCCTGTCATTATAAAGGAGTAGTTGTGAGTAAAGCTTCGTATCTTTTTACTCAGGTTTGACCTGCCTACCCAGTCTTTAGTTCAAAAGCTGTTTTAATCCTTATATCATCAATTACTAGATATGTTACTTTAAGCAACACAGCTAATGCCTGTGGCTCAGAGTTATGTTGTTATTGTAATCACCATCATCAACAACATTTGTAGGACTCAGTTAGAACTGAGTCTGAAGGGGAGAGTCCTACAAATAAAGACGGAGAAATGACTTTATTAAAAAGCCTGTGTGGTGTTGGAGCACATATTCTTAAACTTTAATGCACATAAGGATCATCTGGGAAGCATGAAAAAATGCATAGTTTTGACTATATCCCCAGAGACTTTGAATCAGTTGGTGTAGAAGTGGCACAGTTAATAAATTAATATATGCTATTTGGGAAAATCTAGTATAGTATAATAGAAAATAACCCTGAGGTGGAAAAAAGACATTCTTGCAGGAGATCCCACTCAGTCTTGCCACACAGAGGCCCACATCACCATAACCACTGTAGTGCCACGGGCAGGAATGGGCTGCTGCAGTGTGGCAGTATTGTCATAGGGAAGCTGCTTTGCTGGGCAGGCCCTTGACTCAGGATAATACGGGGAGTTTGGCAAGAGTGAACATGCACTCGTGTGCAATGTCCTAGGAGATGCAATTATTGGGAGAGATTTTGAGGGGAGTTGACATTCCCAACAGCAACCTGAAAATAGAATATTTGCATTTATCATGGCCTTATTCATTATTTACCTTGATGTAATCTGCAGAATGACATGGCCTGGAAAACATGAGTCAAATATACCTATAATTCATAGACAAGATACATTTTATGACTTCAAAGAGAAAAATAAAAAAGTAAAGAATAAGTTAAAAAAAGAAATATAAGCTTAAAGACAAATCTTATAAAACTGTCTTCATTTTAGTTTCTTTACTTAAATATCTCAAACTATGTTTGAGGTGACTGTAACTTCTTAAAACTTGATAAATAATTCCCACATCAGACAGGCTATCTCCTGTCTATGATTAGAATGGCCACAACTACCTCAGAATATCCTCAGATATCCATTGAGGTTTCCATACTGCAAAGCATTTTAAGTAATATCTCAGGTGTGTCTAATGTAGTCTCATAAGTTAGTGGTAGAAGAGGAGAGGGAGAGGTTGAGGAAAGGAAGTGGAGAAAACATCAAAGAGCATAAAGGGGGAAGGCTCTAGAATAAAAATCATACCAACCAATAGAAATCTAGAAATATAAAATATTTATTATCCATTTGCTTCCTTTATCATCATAATATATTTGAATGTGTCCATCTTTTCTCTCTCAAATGATGGCTTTGATTAGAGCAGATTATTGGTTGTTGTCACCACCTGAGATTAGGCAGATAGGCTGCTGGGTAGCTTTTCTGTCCTTAATAGCATTATAACAGGGTGATATGGTTTGGCTGTGTCCTCACCAAAATCTTATCTTTAATTGTACTCTCATAATTCCCACCTGTTGTGGGAGGTACCTGATGGGAGATAATTTGAATCATAGGGGTGGTTTCTCCCATAGTGTTCTTGTGATAGTGAAGACGTCTCGTGAGGTCTGGCGGTTTCGTCAGGTGTTTCTGCTTTTGCATCTTTCTTATTTTGTCTTGCCACTGCTGGGTAAGAAGTGCCTTTCACCTCCCGCCGTGATTCGGAGGACTCTTCAGCTATGTGGAACTGTAAGTCCAATTAAACCTCTTTTTTTCCCCCAGTCTTGGGTATGTCTTTATCAGAAGTGTGAAAATGGACTAATAGAATGTCTCAATTTTGGCACTATCGACATTTTGGGCTAATACTTCTTCATTGGAGGAAGCTTCCTTGTAGGATGTTTAATAGTAATGATAGGGGAGGGGGGCAGGGAAATGCTGGGTAGAGAAAGGTGGGGTCCCTGGCAAAGGCTTCACCCTCAGGCCTGTGCTCATGAACCTAAATGAGGACAGGCATTTCTGTTTTCACACCCAAAAAGTTGTCTTTTGGCCTGCCATGACTACATCCTGTGCCCATAAAAACCTGAGACCCTAGTGGGCATGGATACAGTAGCTGGACATCAAGAGGAGCAAAAGAACACACCGACAGACACCAGCAAACGGTGGCAGACCAGCAATGATGGAATCAGGTGGATGCCGAGGGAAATTTGGCTGGGGGCATAGGAGGAGAGTCCGGCCGCTGGGAAGCCCGACTCCAGGGGAAGACCACCTTCCCACTCCATGCCCCTTCTGGCTCCCCATTTATCTCACCGAGAGCTACTCCACCACTCAGTAAAACCTTGCACTTATCCTCCAAGCCTATGTGTGATCCAACTTTTCTGGTACACTAGGGCAAGAACCTGGGATACGTAAAGCCCTCTGTCCTTGCGATAAGGCAGAAGGTCTAATTGAGCTGATTAACACAAGCCACCTGCAGACAGCAAAGCCGAAAGGGCACACTAACACACGCCCACGTGGGCTTCAGGAGTTGTAAACACTCACCCCTAGAGCTGCTGTGGGGTTGGATTCCCAAAACACTCCCCACAACCTATGCACCTGTCCATCTGCATGCTCCCCCTAGGAGTTTGAGCAGTGGGGTACCAAAGAAGCAAGCCAATCCTTGTTGCATGACCAGTGAGGGGGATAAGTGAACTCTCCTGTTTCCGTATCACTGGCCACTGCCTGTTAGATGTTATTAGCACCCTTCTCCCAGTTGTTACAACCAAAAATGTCTCAGATATTGACAATGGTCTTCTAGAGGCAGAGTTGCCTCCCATGAAGAACCACTTCCTTATAGGGTCACTAATGATCCAGCTACCCCTCTCCTTTCCATTGTGTGGCACCAGGCCAACAGGCCACTGTGAAGCCTGCCACCATCTTCTTGGAGATATTTCCATACTGTATCATAGCCGTGGTTTATGGATCTCAGTATTGTGCTACTTGACATTATTAGTTTATCTCTGACCTCCGGCAAAGTTCCCAAGCAATTTAAAAATAACTATTATTTCTGTGTTGCTGAAAACATTGCCTCCAGATCTGAGAGTTATTGATTATCCTACCAAGGCCCAACATTTCCAGTTTCTCATTTTTTATGTATGCATTTAACTGATTTGGGAGCAACTTTAGGGTTCATGAAACTCAAAATTTAATAAGGTTAGCCAGGCCTAGTAGCTGCTTCTTCCATGGGAAATGCCTTTCTTCTTACTATCAGTGTGTTGCTGCTCTCCAGGTCATGGGTTCTCTTGTTTTACCTAAAGTGTACCTTTGTTCTGACCAGCCCTCTACCTTCAGAAGTCTCATCTTAATGTTGCTGAGTCTGAATCAGATAAATTATTTTCTCTCTTTTACACTCTGTAAAGGCTTGCATTAACCTAAGAAATTTTTGATTGTTTATTAGCCTTACTTTGACTTTCCTGATTTGGCTATTGCTAAATTAGTGAAGCTTCAGAATATTATAATTGATATTTATGTTGATTTCATAGATAACCTGTTTATAAATGCATTCTGTAGCTCACCTAAATAGGAATATACCCAGTTAAGGCAGTTCCTGGGAGGAGACTAAATATTCATGAGGTTTCTCTTCTTAATCAAACTCTAGACAGGCTCTGGGGAGCCTATAGTGAATTCTTATAATTTTATTTTGCTTCAGCATCCATTTTGAATACAAGTGAAACTTTCTTCTACCAGAAGCCAGGCTCAGTGACCCTTGACACGGTTTTCAGTTCTCACAGCCAATTTAACTCAAGAATTTATAAGGATCACAGAAAGGTTGATTGAGAAAAGTGAGAAGAGATAAATCTGTGAAACATGTTGTGCTTTCCGTTGTTCATGGATGATGGAGGGAAGGAAAGTTCAGTAAAATGTTCTGTGTCCTTTAGAGATCAAGCAGTTTCCAGAGAAGGAGCTTACTCTAGGGTGAGGAAAGGAAGCAGGGGCTGATTTGCTTAGCAGGAGACCAATGAGTCCTCACAAATGAGGCGAGGAGAATTTTGAAGAAAGGTAAAGGGAGCTCAGATTGTTCTGTTTTATCATTTCCCCTGAGACTTCTGTTAGGTGATAGGAAAATTAAAAATAAAAAATTATTGTTCTAATCTCTGTAGGATGATAGAATCTTAAGATTAAATGATTTTGTGCCTTCTACATGAATTAGAATAAAAGATAAGGATTGAAGCAGATTCTTACACATTTGAGAGGAGGTTCTTTAAAAAAACAAAATCAGGTACATAGGCCTGAAAGAGATGGAGCAAATGAGGGGACCTAAAACTCAAATTTTGTCAGCGTCATGTTAAATATGACTCTGGATCAAAAGAGCTTCCTCCTGCCTCAAAGGTTCATTGGTAACGGATTCAAAATCAAAGATGTAATGCAGGAAATGAAAGCTGCACCATTGTGATTAGGGCCAGGAACAGGAGGTAAGTCACGCTAAGGACAGAATTGAATAACTAAGAAACATCACAGGACCTTCTCAACCATCTGGAACTCTCCTAGTGATTGCTGAGGGCGGTAGCAAGATCCAGAAAGGCTATATTTATGAGTAAGGAACCCAGGTAACCTTCTGGGAATTTCCAGAGTCAAGAGGAATTCAGTGGGGTTTATCATCCATAATTTCAGTTAGTGAGAGGCTAAACCAGAGAAAGCTCATTTTGTTACTTGTATTGTAGGTTCCATTTACTATCTTTCAGAGGTGGTGTGTCTCAGAATGGGTTGCATGAATAGGAGTAAGTTTTCATTAAAAAATGAAGGGAGATTTAAAATAAACTCTTGCTTTAGGGGGACGGTTGGGGGCACAGAGTCTTGACCTGTCATCCAGGCTGGAATGCAATGGCATGACCACTGCTCCCTGCAGCCTAGACCTCCCTGGCTCAGACAATCCTCTTGCCTAAACTTCCTGAGAAGTTGGGACCACAGGCGCATGCCAGCTTGTCCAGCTAATTTTTTAAAATTTTTTTGTAGAGACGGGTTCTTGCCATGTTGCCTAGGCTGGTCTCAATCTCCTGTACTCAAGCAATTCTCTCACCTTTGCCTCTCAAAATGCTGGGATTATAGGCATGTAAATTAATCTCTTTACTATGAAGTTAGTGTAGGAAAATTTATGCGAAACACAGTAGACACCAACTCATATTCCATGAGCTCCAATTAACTGCAATATTTCATTCATTTGGTCAAACACACTGAAAAGTGTCCGTGTTAGGCTTGATGTTACAGCTACCATGTCCTGTCTAATATGCTCAGACACGCTTGTTCTCACGAGTCAACTTGTGTGCCAGTAAAGGGTCTGTTGTGTTTATGCCTAAACTTTTTCATTGCTTAATTTTTAAAAATCTAATAGAATAATGCATAAACTGATAACACACAGATGTGAAAAGAAAGGGATTATTGATTTTATAAAAACAGTGAAATGCTTAGGTAAGACTTGATAGAACAGAGTTGTTAAAAATGTATAGACACAGGGGTGGATGAGACAACAGATACTAAAGAAATGTAAAACTAGGATTTTACATTCAGATTGATTTACAAGTACCGATAATTAGCTTATTGTTTTACTTTAAGATGCTAAAATAGGAAACAATCAATGTATATGGCTGTGGTTTATGAAAGAAGGATGACCCGCAATGCAGCTAACCAACCCTCAATAAAAGCTCTGCTCTTATGTCAAAATATTATATTTTTATGTACATTTATATATTTTACATGAAAATAAGGCATATAAGACACATAAACATTATTATTTTAATGCCTGCTGTTTTAAATTATATTTTCTCATAACTAACTAATAAGAGCTCCAATTGCAAAATAATATGGAACGGGGTTCTGGCATTAATTTCAACTTCTCCCTCTTTTTCATTAATAAGACCTTTAGTTAGATGTTGCCAACTGAATCCTTCCTTTTTGGGACCTTATTAATTTCCTCTCTTGCCCACATGCTCTCATGCATGGCTTCTGCCCTGTTAATATTCTATACGGAAATGGTCACTTCCTTGTATCACGAGCTTTAATAACAATTATGTTGGACTCTGTTTCTGCCTGAGTTTGCATATGAAATAGCAATGTTCTTGTTAATTGATTTCTAGTGCCTTTTTTTTTTCTTTCTGTTAATATATTCTGCCAATTGAGCTCAGACAAAACCATTTTTACCTTTAGTTACTATTGAAACAGAGAATATTCTTTAGGGCATAAACTGTTCTGAGATGATTTAGCTAAGTCACACTAAATATAGAAATAGAACAAATGGAAATGAGATTATGGCTACAAAAATAAAATAATCTGTAAATGGTATTATATATCCAATCCCAATAATAAGACTTGTGATCACTACCACCATCATGATCATGCGTTCTCTCAGAGCCTGCAACACGATCATTTACTGGAGAAAACTTGTTCATTGAGCACTGTTCTTTTTGTGCACAGTTCTAGAAAACTATTTTTTTCTGAGGCCAATTATTACATTGCTTATTACCCCAGATAATACAGGACTATTTTTTCCTGATGATGCTACTAATACAGGCACTGTAGCTTAAATTTACCACAAATGCCAGAAAACAAGAAGTCTACATTTTCCCTTTCCCTGGTCTAATGACTACAATCTGAAATGTGGTAAGATGTAGGTTCTGAATGCAAAGACTGCTCTGATCCGATCACCAATTTATTGGAACTTAGCATTATGTGTCAAGCTTATAGGACACAAAGTTTCTCATGGTCAGAGATTTGAGTTATTTGCTGTTCTGGCCATGCAGCAAAATAATTTAGTTGAGGTAAAAGTGCACTGACCATATGATGGTAGTTAATGTCAGGGAAGATTTTTGAGTTATTCCTAAAATTGTATGTCTTTTGACTTTGATTCAGCTACTGAGAAAGACTGACCTTCTATGTTTTTATGTTTATATTCCTGCAGCTAAGGGCATGCAGATTCTTTACATGTCTAATTTCAACTTGACAGTCTCTTGAACTTTATAGTCCCTGCTCCTATTATCTGTCACAGTAATTTTATGAGGTCTAAATGCTAGGACTGGCTATGGTACTAACATTTTTACCTCTAGGACATCTAATTTGCAAGATTCTTTATAGGCCCACTCTTAGAGGCAAAGCTGAATGCAAAGAATATAAGAAAGTGCCTAATTGAATTGGTCTATCTGTGAAAATTCCCTAATAGAATTAAAAAGCAACTTAGGAGGACACATAGGTGGAACATACACATTTTATCTCAACAAATGGTCAAGGATACATTTTGTTCATTGACTAACTGGCTTCATTTTGCTTATCATCATATTTAAGAAGGAACTCTTAAGTGAAGATGTTTCTGTGTTATTATGAACTTCAAGAGAATTCTCTTTTTGCCTGTTTTTCTCATATTTAGAATAGTGAGATTAGTGAGATTGAATTACTAATGATACGGAGCTGGAGTCAACACTTTTCTATTTTATAAACAGCCTTGCTTTTTAAATTTTGTTTTCCAGGGAAATCATTGAGTTACATCACCTATTTGCCCTGTCTCCACCAAGATTAATCATTAGACAATCATTCCCTTATGTGTATCTTGGGAAGTAAGTTTGGGGAAGTTAGAAACATGGGCTTTTTACTACTGGTGAAGGCATTGCCAAAGCTAATGGGAATGCAGGTGTGTGTGTGACTTCCTCCACTCCTGTAACATGGGGGATTCTAATGACTAATATAACTTTAAAATAATGTTCCTTTAAAGCTAACATTAGGTTTGCTAAACTACTGTCATTGTCCACACTGACTTGGATTCCAGGCACCATGACTACAGGCTCTGGATTCAGCAGAATTTTTCTTTATTATAGTCATTAGAAAACAGAAGAGGATGTGCCAGAAAGCTTACATTCTGTGCCATCGTCTGTAATTATTTGCTACGTGACTGTTGCTTCTCAGACATAAAGGTGCCTATTCCATCTTCAGAAATTGAAGTGTGTATACTTTTACTTTGGTCCAGCTTTCCTTTCACAGCAAGCTCTCAATTCAAGCTTACGTATAGGCCATCACAAAGCCAGGTTCCCACCTTAGCAGACCTTACTTCTGAGTCTTTTCGAGCACTACGTTCTTAAAAAAAAAAAAAAAAAAAAGAGAGAGAGAGAAAGAGAGTGAGAGAAGAGGCTGCAATGGCTCAAGGACAGTTGTCAAAAAGGAGGGAAGATTCTGAATATAACAAATCTCTCACTTTCTTTTTGCTGGCTCATGGTTGAGGAGGCTGCAATAAATAAAAGATTGAAAACCAAGGTTTTTTTCCATTATTGTCTCTGTAGCTCATTGATGGCAGTGTTCCAAAGCAGATGTGCTAGGGCTACGTACTCTGATCGTAGGCAGCATTAAGACTAAGACCTGTAGTGGTGACATGCCAGGGCCCTCGATGCAGACAGCATAGCTTGATCTCTTTAACTGGCTGCCTGCAGACAGACTGGGTGGCTGCAGCCAGGGTAGCTTTGGCATGGATCACTGTTAACTGTGGCATTGCCTTCACTAGGCATTCCATCAGGAGGCCTTAAACAAACAGAAGTCCAGTAATACATGCCATGTTATAGCTTAGAGGACTAGTCCATAAAGAGTATGTAAGACATTTGCTGAGGGTTCCACAGTTTGAATTTCTGCAGAGTGAGTGGGGGTAAATGTAGAGATATTGAGCTTTGCGTTAAATGTGATTATCTTTCTATATAATTATTGTAATCATTTATAAAGGTATGTATTTATAAATTCAAATCATATTTATCATTATAACTCCTTATATATTGTTATGCTTATTAAGATCTACTTGTTGCTCTCTGTTCTTAACCACCAATTTGTGTTTATTCTTATACTTTCACTACATTTGAAATTATTTTGGTTTGATAATAGAAATTATCATTTCATAAGTCTAGTTTCTGGTACTCCTCAAAATTGCCTTTGACATTCTTACCTATCTGTTCTTTCAGAGGCTGTAGATTTCTATTCTTACAAGCCTCAGATCCTTTGCAGAGGTAATACAGGGAATAAATGAAACATTAATGAAAGCATTCACATGCATACCTGCATACATCCATGAGCAAACAACCAAGCAGGCATGTTCTTCCTTAAAGATTTAGTTGTTTTCTCACATCTTTCAGAATAAGGTCCACATTCTTTAGATTGATATTCAAAGGCTTCCAGAATTTGAGTTGAATTTTCCTTTTCATCATTGCCTTGGGTTTTTCCTCACATTGGGCAGATTTACTTCCTCCAAAAGCCACTCCTATATTTTTTAGTGTCTTTGCCCATGCTATGTACTTTTTTACAGTTGCTCATCTTCCTTAACTCCATCT
Organism: Cacajao melanocephalus; assembly: GCA_963573385.1. Taxonomy (NCBI): domain Eukaryota; kingdom Metazoa; phylum Chordata; class Mammalia; order Primates; family Pitheciidae; genus Cacajao; species Cacajao melanocephalus. The sequence continues at coordinate 82,343 of CAUYLG010044546.1, read as the reverse complement.
ATTAAACCATATCTATTTTCTTGGTCCACTACAGGGCCCAACCTCTGTGCCCTTGAAGTCTTTTTCCTTTGAACTCAGAGCTACTCATCTGTACTAGAACTCAACATGCACCTGATGTTGATGTCCTGGTTTATTTGGCCTTTCATGTTTATGCCTTGTGTCCTCAACAATGATGTAAGTTTTGTTTTCAGAGAGAGTACCCTCTCCATCTTCATGCCCTCAGGACTCACATGGTTCCAGAAGCACAGTGGGGCCTGAGTATGCTCTTATTACTTGCTTGATTTATCGAAGTACACAAAAGAGGGGGAAGAGGCTAGTAAGAAACTGGAATAGGGTTGAAAAAAAAAAAAGAGAGAAATGGCAGGAAGGCTAAAATTCCTTTAGTTTTAACTTCAAGGTTTACTGCTTGCCATAGATAAGCTGCTGTTACAGATAAGCCTCTTCAGTCCCAGAACTCTCCCTCTGCTGCTGCTGCTTCACCAATGAGAACATGGGACGGGAGGGGGAAGAGTGAGAGGGAGGAGGAATTGGGACTTCACATCTGCTTCCCTCACTGAATCTTGGCAGGAGACTTCTGTAATCCAGTGCACAGTCAAAACATAAGCACCTTTGAAATGCTTCCCTGACTCCTATCTTCAGATATGCACAGCTATTGGGATTCACTCTGAGGACCATTTTTTTTTTTTTTTTTTACAGTCACTTCATTACTTCATCCACTCACAAGCATATACTACTTTGCTTCGTTTTCTGTTTAGTTTTTCCAACTGCCGCTCTGCTTTTTTTTTTTTTAATTGCATTTTAGGTTTTGGGTACATGTGAAGAACATACAAGATTGTTGCATAGGTACACACATGGCAGTGCGATTTGCTGCCTTCCTCCCTGTCACCTATATCTGGCATTTCTCCCCATGCTATCCCTCCCCAACTCCCCATCCCCAGCTGTCCCTCCCCTATTTTCCCCCGACAGACCCCAGTGTGTGATGTTCCCCTTCCTGTGTCCATGTGTTCTCATTGTTCAACACCCACCTATAAGCAAGAACATGCGGTGTTTGATTTTCTGTTCTTGTGTCAGTTTGCTGAGAATGATGGTTTCCAGGTTTTTATCCCCTTCTCTCCACTGACTCTTCTTTAAATTTGCCAAATTACATGTAAGAGAACAGCTTAGTTCTTCTGGTGACACACACATTTAAAGGAATGCTTGGCCTAGATTATTTGATGCGGTCTCTAGAAGTTATCAAATGCAGTTTTACAGTATTGTATTAAGCTGGGAAGTAAATGAGGTCATGTTTGCAAAGTGAAGTGGAAATTTGTACATTACCTTGTAGAACTGGACTATAGAGAGTGCTAAATCAGATCATTGAGGCCACAGGGGTTTTTTAAAATCTCATCAATTATGAAATGTAACTGTCTATACCACCTGAATTTAATAGATATTAGCTTCTTCACCGGATGGAGTTGACTTAATATACCTACTCCAATTGGGTCCTTGGTCTTGAACAAGAGTTCTGGGCACCCTGGAGTTAAGCCACCAAGGGCTTAATTGCTTCAGATATCTCTGCTTGTTTGTAATTTGGATTTTGTTTGCTCCTAGTCCCTCGGGAGTGCTATATGCTGTTCAGTTAATTGAAAGTGGCTAAAGCTGAATGAGGCAGCAACATTGCAGGTGGCATCTTTGGGATCAATTTGAGAAGACTATTGAAATCCTCTTGCTTAGTTTAATAATTATCTCTGATTGAGGTAGGATTTCAGTCTTGAGATGAATAGGAGATTCCAAAAGTTTCCCATTGGCTTTAGGGAATAGAAATTCCCCAAGCAATTAGCTTTTCCTAGAGGGTGTTTCTATTTAATAGTGCAGCCGATGATGTTAGAAAATGGAGTAGAAATGACATGGGGAGAATTACACACAGGAGAGAGGGAAGAATAAAAAGGTAGTTATGAAAGACTTGGAGTGAAAGATAAAAAAAGATTACAAAGATATCATAAGTAGCTCAGTAAGGAGAGGAACTGCAGAGGTGTATATAGAGAAAAATGAAGCACATTTTTGGATTTTAAAATAAAATTATTATAAACATACAGAAAAGCATTTCTAAAGCACAAGATAATACTAGTATTTCAGAATAATGTAAAAGGGATATTAGAACTAGCATGGACATGGATAGAAGGAAGAAAGGGAAAAGCTTTAAATAAAGAAAAGCAGATTTTGAATAAATAATAAATAGAATATTGGTTGCTTCTTTTATTTTTTTGGATCACTGTATTCAAGTTTTATATATTATACCCTTCAAGTTCCTGTAAAGTTTTGAGGCTATGCTTCTTATCCTAGTGTTCTGATACCTAGAGTGATATATGACTCTTCCAGCTTACAACCTTGACCAGATATACAATAGTGGTATCTTTGAGTTGAAAAACATTAAAATATCACATAGTCCAGCTTCTTGGTTAAAGCCAGTTATTGTTATTCAGTGGAACAACTGAGATCCAAACCATCACATGAGTTTTTCAAGAGAGTGAAGAAAAAGGAGACAACCCTTAGAATCTACTGTATGACAGGCACTCTGCTGGTTACTTATACACAATGCTTAGAGCTAGAAACTATTGAGAACTTGTGAGATAGGCATTGCACTAAGGGCTATGCATGTTTAAAATATTCTAACCTCACAATGACTCTATATTGTAGGTTTGAAGAAGAATAGCAAATTATGACTACACAATTATGTGTGAGTGTAAACCTACATTTAGAAAAAGAAAAAAGTCACAAAGTTTTGCAAATCACAAAATGCAACAAACACCACAAATATCACAACATTTAAAAAGGAGTATGTTTATTAATTAACTGCATAGTTGCCTTGCACACTCTGCAAGTCTTAGACTTTTGATATGATCAATAAGTATAAAAATGTGTATTTAATCTAAAATCAAGACATAAAAGGAAATTAAATGCATTTACAAATGGTGGCTATATTGTGTTGAGCTACATAATTGTGTAATCACATTACTCTTAAATTGCGTACATTGCCTTACTGATCAATATGTATGGGAGTTTTTGTTACTGGAACACTTGGTTCTTCCGGCTGTTTTGTTGCCTTAGTAGCAATTTCACTCACTGATTTGTCTGAATGTGCCAAAGAGCTCAGGCCAAGATGCATCAGATATGCTAAGACGTAGTCCAATACCTTGAGATGCATCTTACAGACAACTTCAAGTTCTGATATCCTGGCTCTTTGTAGTACATTCAGAGACATGTGCTCTATAAACAAAATAATTTGGGGCAGTTCAATCTCGTGTGCAACTCTCATTTAAAAATGTGTGATATGTTTATAATTGTATATGCTGTGTTATTGAGTATATTTCAGACAGGTAGTAATTTTTGTTTTGGCTAGGCTCCATGAGATTTAAATGCACTGCTTATAATTTTATACCACTGATGACTGTAAGAAATTTTTACAGGCTGCCTCCTGATCATGCACATTTCAAACATTATTTCTCCTCCATTATTCTGACTTCCAGTACTGACAGATGTAGGGCATGTTCATAGAATAGGAACTCTAATACCATTTGTTTCATGGCACAGGGTGAGTTCAAACAGTGAGAGGTACAAGTGTTCTGAAATCCATTTCTATACCTGGATGGTTTAACAATAAGCTCACTATACGCAGTACCGATTGTGAACCACATAATACATATCCCATTAAACTCAAATGAAACATATCCTCCTCCGAAATTCTCCCGTGCAAGATCGCCAAAATGCCGACAGTCACTCTAATGCCATCTGTCACAAGGGAAGAGTGATGAAAGGGAAGTAAGAGTGTAGAGAGACAGTGGTGTTTACTGATTAAGGTTAAACTATCTTTCTTTTCCAAATTTTCCATAAATGTGTGAACATGTGAACACATTTTTGGAACTTCTTCTAGGGCCTTTTAAGAGCTCCATGCAAGTGAGGGTCTCCGAGTCCTAAAGTTCCATTCATCTCATGACAAATCCATCTCTGGCAATGGATAATTTATTCAAATAATTCAGGAAAGGTTTCAATGGAAATAGTATGACTCACTTTTCCAAATAGATTTTAATAATCCTATATTGCCTCTATTTATTCTATTTTTACCCATTTACTATTATTCAAACCTTTTATAAAATGTAGTTTTTCATTGATTATGTTATCACTTCTTATGTGCTCCTGGAAAGCAGTCACAATTATAAATTTTTCTATCCCCCAATATACTTAACTCAGTGCTTTGTATAATCAATGAATACATAGTGAATTGATTAGAAACAAATTAACTAAATAAGCAGAAAATGGACTACATATATTTTCCTTGTAGCAGTTAAATATATCACCATCAATATCAGAAAATTAGGCACCAAATTGAAAACTGGTGAGATGGCATTGAGTGTTTAACACTTCACAGCACAAATGACAGTAAACCTCATGATACTGTCTTGGTTTCAGTGGGTTGGTTGGTTGGGCTGGTTGAGGATAGATGTAATTGCTGCTGTTCTTTGAGCTTTCTGGTAAAAGTAATAAAAACTAATACTTAGTGAATAACTATGTTGTGGCTGGGACTCCTCTCAGTGTTTTTGACAGCTATTAAGTCATTTAACTCTCAAAAGAAACTTATCAGGTATGTACCATAATTATATCCATTTTAATTCTGAGGCACTTTAGGCATAGAGGCTATGCAGTTTGGAAACTGGAGAGCCCGTGCTCTGAAACACTAAGCTCTACCGCCTCACAACAGGAACACTGTAAACTCAAGAAATCAGTGGAATTTCTTTATCTCAGGATCTCTGCCATTGATCACCTTGTTAAAGTACTCTCACTACCTCTGAGCCCATCAGAAATAAACACAAAATTCAGGTTAATCTCCACTTTTTCCAAAGCTCCACTAGAGTCATGCCTGAGGGATAAGAAATAGGTAAACTCACATGAACAAAAGGTACAGAAGAGAAGATAAATTTTTGAGGCCAGAAAATAGATGCACATAGCAAACCGAAGAAAACTGGAACCTAAGTTAAGAGAAAGTGTCCCAGATGAATTGTAGGACAGAACCACAGAAGCCTCAGGGCTCCAGGCATCAAATGGCTCTGAAGGTGTTGAGGGAGGGCCAGGTGAGGTAAAACAGGATAACTATATGGAAATCTGTATAAGAATCAGTTAGATAAACAGATCCTTTCTGGGTCCTTCTTAGAACATTGATAATAATAGGCAATAAAGATCAGTTCTTCTCACATTCCCATTCATAATAGCCACAGAAAGAATATGATACCTAGGAATACAGCTAACTGGGTAGGTAAAAGATCTCTGCAATGAGAATTACAAAACACTCCTCAAAGATATCAGAGATGATACAAGTGAATGGAAAAACTTTCAATGATCATAGGTAAAAAGAATCAACATTGTTAAAATGAGCTAATACCCAAAGCAATTACAGATTCATTGCTACTTGTATCAAACTACCAATGACATTCTTCAGATAATTAGAAACAACAAACTATTTTAAAATTCCTTTGGAACTGAAAAAGAGCATGAATACCCAAAGCAATCCTAAGCAAAAAGAACAAAGCTGGAGGCATTACATTACCTAACTTCAAACTATACTATAAGGTTACAGTAATCAAAGCAGCATGGTACTGGTACAAAAACAGACAAATGGAACGGAATAGAGAGCCCAGAAATAATGCCAAACATGTACAACTGTCTTTGACAAAGTCACACACCCAAAAGAAAGCAAAATGGGGAAAGGACTCCCTATTCAGTAAATTGTGTTGGGATAACTGGCTAGCAGAAGACTGAAACTAGACTTTCTTATACCATATACAAAAATCAGTTCAAGATGGATTAAAAACTTAAATGTAAAACCTAAAACTATAAAAATCCTGGAAGATAACCTGGGAAATACCATTCTGGACATAGGCCTTGGCAAGGATTTCATGACTAAATGCCAAAAGCACTTGCAACAAAATAAAAAATAGACAAATGAGACCTAATTAAACTAAAGAGCTTCTGCACAGCAAAATAAACTATCAACAGAGTAAATAGATGACCCACAGAATGGGAGAAAATATTTGCAAACTATGCATCCAACAAATCTCTAATATCCAGAATGTATAAGAACTTAAACTAACAAACAAATAACAAACCATCCCGTTAAAAACTAGACAAACAGCCCAGGCACGGTGTCTCATGCCTGTAATCCCAGCACTTTGGGAGGCCACTGCAAGAAGATCACTTGAGGTTAGGAGTTCAAGACCAGCCTGGCCAATGTAGTGAAACCCCGTCTCCACTAAAAATACAAAAATTAGTCGGGTGTGGTGGTGGGCCCTGTAATCCCAGCTACTGGGGAGGCTGAGGCAGGAGAATTGCTTGACCCTGGGAGGTGGAGGTTGCAGTTAGCTGAGATTGTGCCACTGCACTCCAGCCTGGGTGGCAAAGGGAGACCCCCATCTCAAAAAAAAAAAAAAAATAGACAATGTGAATAACTTTCAGAAGAACACATATATGTGGCCAAAAAGATATTTAAAAAGTGTCAAGCATCACTAATCATTGAAGAAATACAAATCAAAACCACAGTGAGATACCATCTCACACCAGTTAGATTAGCTATTATTAAAAAGTCAAAAAATAACAGATGCTGGTGAGGTTGCAGAGAAAAGGGAACACTTTCACACTGCTGGTGAGAATGTAAATTATTTCAACCATTAGGGAAAGCAGTATGGCAATTTGTCAAATAACTTAAAACATAATTACCATTTGACCAGCAGTCTCATCATTGGGTATATACCCAAATGAATACAAATCATTCTACCATAAAGACACACGTACACATATGTTCATCACAACACTATTCACAATAGCAAAGACATGGAATTGGTATATATGCCCACCAATGGTAGATTGAATAAAGAAAATGTGGTATATATGGCATATATACAGTATGAAATACTATGCAGCTGTAGAAAAATGAGGTTCTGTCTTTTGCAGCAACCTGGATAGAGCTGGAGTTCACTATTAGGTACTATACTTACTACATGGGTGATAAAATAATCTGTACACAAAACCCCTGTAACACACAATTTGCCTGTATAACAAACCTGCACGTGTATGCTTGAACCTAAAATAAAAGTTAAAAACAAATCAGTTCTTTCAGTGAGATAAATTACAAAAAAAAAAAAAAAAGGAAACATCAAATGATAAAATTTAGCAATGAGGTAGTTGGGGTCAAATGCTCCAATCCAGGAGAAGGTATACTCAGAGAAGTGCCATTCCCCATCCCATTCTTCCTCCTCCTTCATTCTCATTTCCCAATTTTCTCCACCTGCTTCTACCTACTCTCTACAGGTGATCTTGCTCATTAGATTCTAGTTTATTCTTTTGGTGTACCATTTCACACAAATGAGCAGATACCTATATTTTTTGTTGTGTCCTAATTATTTTTATATAAAAGGCAGCATATACTATAGGTACACTTTTGCACTTTGCTTTTCCATTTGATTGTATATCTTGGAAATCACTCTCTATCAGTTCATAGAGTTTTGCCTCATAATTTTTTTATAGCTGTATAGTATTCTACTTTGTGGGTGCCATAGTTTACTCACCCATTCTCCTCATATAGGCATTTAGATTGTTTTCCAAGTATGGTTACAAACAATGCTATAATGAATAACATTAAATATATTTTTTCATATTGTTGGAAGTGTAAGTGCAGGATAATTTCAGGAGTCAACAGTAAGTGCATAAGTTGTTTTATTAGATATTGCTAAATCCTCCTTTAAAAGTTATACCAGGCTTGGTGTGGTGGCCCACACCTGTAATCAATCCCAGCACTTCGGGAGGCTGAGGCAGGAGGATCACGAGGCCAGGAGTTCAAGGCCAGCCTGGCCAACATGGTGAAACCCCGTATCTACTAAAGATACAAAAAATTAGCTGGGCGTGATGGCGCGCCTATAATCACAGCTACATGGGAGGCTGAGGCAGGAGAATCACTTGAACCTGGGAGGCAGAGGTGGCAGTAAGCCAAGGTTGCAGTGAGCCGAGGTTGCAGTGAGCTGATATCGCACCATTGCACTCCAGCCTGGGCAGCAGGGTGAGACTCTGTCTTAAAAAAAAAAAAAAAAAAATTATACCAGTTTTCATTCTTAGAAATGCATAAGAGTACTTGTTTCTTCACAACATCACCAAGAGAGTGGATTGTCATACTTGTACAATTTTCAATTAACCAATTGGTGCAAAATTAATATTTAAGTGTTAATTAACATTTCTTTTTCTTTTTTTTTCTTGAGACAGGGTCTCACTCCTGTTGTCCAGGCTGATCACAGCTCACTGTAGCTACTACTAAGCAGCCTACTAGGTAGCTGGGACTACAGAAATGTGCCACTACGCTGGGCTAATTTTTTGTATTTTTTTAAGAGGTGAGGTTTCGCTGTGTTGCCCAGGCTGGTCTCTGACTCTTGGGCTTGAGGGATCTGCACTCCTCAGACTCCCAAAGTGCTGGGATTACAGATGTAAATCATAGCTCCTGGCTTAATGTTTCTTTAATTATAAGTGAGTTTGAATATCTTTTCGCCTGTTTAAAGGGCTGCTTTTCGCTTTTTATTTGAGTTGTTTTTCTACCTTTCCTCCATTTTTCCATCAGATACTTGGTTCTTTGTCTTTCAGTTTTTAAGAGTTCTATGTATATTGGGGATATTATGTATTTGTGATATATTTTACAAAGATTTTCTCCCAGTTTGTTAATGTCTTTTTACTTTTATATTTATTTTATGTTTGTTTTGTCATTCAAATACTTTAAACAATGTATGTAGTCAAATATAGCAATCTTTTGTTCCCTCTGAATTTTGAATCCTAAGTAGAAAGGTGCGGTTGCTCATGCCTGTGATCTCAACAGTTTGGGAGGCTAAGGTGGAAGGATCACTTAAGCCCAGGAGTTCAACACCAGCCTGGACAATATAATGAGATCTTTGTCTCTACAAAAAAAATTTAAAAATTTAGCTGATTCTGATGGTGTGCACAAACAGTCCCAGCTACTCAGGAGGCTGAGGTGGGAGGGTTGCTTGAGCCTGGGAAGCAGAGGTTGCAGTAAGCTGAGATTGCACCACTGCACTCTGACCTGGGCAACAGAGCAAAACCCTATCTCAGAAAAAAAGAAAAGAAAAGAAAGAACGAAAAAAGGAAAAAAAAGGCTTTCTCTACGCAAAAGTTAAATTCAACTGTAATTTCTACACACCCTCCAGTTAAGGAGACCAATAGTGAGTGCCTGACTTTGAGCTTAATCAGTTTAATTTATTTCATTTAGGTCCCTGATCCAATTGTAACTTTTTCTAGTTTGTGGTTTGAAGTAAAAATACAATTTTGTCTTTTTCTAAATAGTTAACTAGTCGTTCCAGGACAATTTAGTGTGTATCTTTGTCCCAGTGGTTTGAGATGCTACTTCTAGAACATTCTAACTTTTCATATTTGGTTGGGATTATTTCTGGGCTGTTTTGTGCTATTTCCTGGCATATTTGTTTATTTATGTATTAGTAACATATGATTTTGATTGTATAAGTTTTACAGTATTTTAAAATATGCAATAGGGCAAAGCTACTCTTGTGGTTTTCTTTTTTGGTGTTTCTATTCTTGCATGCTTGTTTTTGCATATATTACTATGCAAATATCCATATTACTTATATGGATTTGACACAATATCTTGATTAGTTCAGTAGATGTAAGACAACATTAGTACAAACAAAATGTCTACTCAGTGCACTAGTATTACCTTCCCCTTGGGGAAGGAAACAGAATCCCTAAAGGCAAGTATTTAGGAACCAATCATTGATAAAGTATGAAAAGTTTAGGAGGTGGTCTGACATTTTTCCCTATTTCTGTTTTGCCTACTCAGTAACTTCTTTCCCTAAGATTTGAAAAGCGTCTTACTGTTAACACAAAAACGGTAAAATTTACAAACAAAAAAATCAACAAAAATATTTTTGCCTAAGAGAATGGAGTCATTTAATATGATTGCTGGTACATGTCTGTTATTGATTTTGCCATCATTTTTATCATGCCCTTCCTTCTCTCTTGGTGTCTCAGCAAGAACTTACTCTTGTGACCAAGACAGTGGCCATTATTACTGAGTAAGCTCAAAGTCAGAGGCTTACTAGTTGCCTCCTTAACTGTCAGGGTTCGGAGAATATTTAAACCAGTAACTTTGGAGGATTATGGCTTTAGTTTTCTTGCTTCCTGACACTGCAACTTAAATATAGTGAATTCATTTGAGGGAAAAATATTTGTTCTATTTTGTGTTACAGGTGTAAAATAATTTATCTTTTCACTAGTGTTCTTGGTTGCACCAAATCAGTGCTGGGACTTCTAAAGGAAGTCAAATTGACAATGATGAAGAATATGATTTGAAACAATAGCCAGTAAAATAATTATTTTTTCCGCCTTCATTCTTCTTGACTTCCTCCACTCCAACACTTTTTTTTTTTTTGAGATGGAGTCTTGCTTTGTCGCCTAGGCTGGAGTACAGTGGTGCAATCTTGGCTCACTGCAACCTCCACCTCCCAGGTTCAAGCAATTCTCCTTCCTCAGCCTCCCGAGTAGCTGGGACTATAGCACTCCAACATTTTTTTAGTGTTTCCAACTTATAGGCAGTGACTGGCCATTGTTAGAAAGAAAAATAACAGAGTTCTTTGAAGCTAATTTACCAGACATTATATTTTTTTAAAATCACAAAACACCACAAACATTTAATTATTATGAGAAAGAAAACTGATCGAGGGATTTTGCTAAACTTTAAGTCAAAGTATGTATTGATGATGGATCTATTTATTGTGATCAATGTCAGAATTTAATTCTATATATTCCAACATAATTTTAATTTCAGAAGAGGCTGTTAATAATAAACTTCCATGAAAAATTAAAGAGACAGTCTATGTGGTTGAACAGATGGAAAATTTGAAAGAACACTCCAAAATCGCACTCTTTCATTTTTCTAAAAACTTATTTATCAAATATTCACATCAGAATTCTTTCTTGTACATCTTAAATTATGAATGAAAAATGTGAACCAGTGGCATTCAGTTTCAAATTTAGCCTTATTTCTTACTTTTTAAAAATATTCTTTTTCTCCCTATGTGATTCCTCTTCTAGATAGTTTTATTTAACCATGCATTTTTTGCATAAAAAAGTTAAGATACGATTTACATACTATAAAACATACCCTTTAAAAATGTACAATATGGTCATTTAAGTATGTTTACAAGGTTATGGTACCATTACTTCTGTCCCATTTTAGAACATTTCTTCACTCCGGAAGGAAACCCCCTTTCTGTTAGTAGTCATTTCCTAATCTTTCCTCCCTCTACCTCATGGAAACCACTAATCTATTCTCACTCATTTTGTATTGCCACATATTATATGATTATATATATTTGAAATGAAATCATATGATATGTGGTGTTTGTGACAGGCTTCTTTTACTTAGCATAATGCTTTTAAAGTATATTCACTTTAGAGCATGAATCAGTGCTTCGTTCTTTTTATTTCCAAATAATATTGCTTTGCATAGCTATGCCCCATTTTGTTTTGTGCTTGTTCAGTTAATGAATATTTGGGCTGATCTCGCTTTTTGGTTATTATGAATCATGTTATTATGAAGATTTGTACACAAATTTTATTTTTGGCAGATGTGTGTTTTTATTTCTCTTCAGTATATACATAGGAGTGGAATTCCTGGATCATATGGAAACTCTATGTTTACTTTTTTGAGGAACTCAAACTGTTTTGCAAAGCAATTATACAATTTTATATTCCTGCCAGTAAGATAAAGTTTTTCAATTTTTTCACATCCTTATCAACGCTTGTTATTCTCTATGCTTTAATTTTAGTCATCCTGGTAGATATAAAGTGGTATATCATTGTGATACTCATTTGTAGTTCTGTAAAGCCTAGCCTAAATGATAAAGCATATTCTTGTGTGTTTATAAACCATTTTTGTGTCTTATTTGGGGAAATGTTTATTCAGATGCTTGGCCTATTTGTTAGTTGTGTCATTTGTCTCATTATTATGGAGTTGCAAAAGCTCCTTGTATATTCTTCTGAATACAAGCTATTAATAGATATATGATTCATGAATATTTTCTCTCCTTCTGTGTGTTTTCACTTTCTTTATGGTATTCTTTACAGATAAAATAATTTTTAATTATAATGAATTTCAATTAATCTTTTTTTTTCTTCTATTTGTGCTTTTAGTGTTTTGTCTAAGAAACTATTGCCTAACCCAAGGTCGCAAATTTTACTACTATTTTTTCTTAAGACGTTTATATTTTTAGTATTTACATGTATGTGATGATTATTAGTTAATATTTGTGCATCATGTGTGGTAGGAGTCCAAATTCATTCTTTTTAAAATTGATTTATAATAGTTATACATATTTATGGGGTACATATATTTTTATATCCGTATACAATGTGCAATGGTCAAATCAGGATAATTGAGATATTGATCAGCTGAAGCATTTATCTTTTGTGTTGGAAACATTACAATTCTTCTCTTCTAGCTATTTTGAAATGTAGAATAAATCATTATTTTCCCACTATATTTTCAAATATTAGAACTTATTTTTTCTATCTTACTGTACTTTTGTACCATTTAATCAACTTCTCTTTATCCTCTCCTCTCCCTTTCTCTTTCCAGCTTCTAGTAACCACCATTCTGTTTCCTGCCTCCATGAGATCCAGTGTTTTAGCTCCCAGTTGTGACTGAGAACGTGTAATATTTGCCTCTCTGTGCTCACAAGGACCTCCAGTTCCATTTCTGTTGCTGCAAATGACAAGATTTTATTCTTTTTTTCAGCTGAATAATATTCCATTGTGTATACCTACTATATTTTCTTTATCCATTCACACCTGGTGGACACTTAGGTTTGTTCTGTGTCCTGGAGACTCTGATAAACATGAGAGTGCTGCAATAAATGTGGGAGTGCAGATATCTCTTTGATATACTGATCTCCTTACTTTCGAATATAAAACCAGTGGTGGGATTGCTGGATCATGTGGTAGTTCTGTTTTTAGTTTTTAAAGAAACTCCATACCTTTCTGTAATGACTACACTGGTTTGCCTTCCCACCAATGATATACAGGCATTATGCTTACTCTGCATTCTCTTCAGAATTTGTTATTTTCTGACTTTTTGATAATAGCCGTTTTAGCTGGAGATATCTCATTGTGGTTTTGATTTGCATCATGATTAGTGATGATGTACTTTTTTTTTCCGTATACCTCTTGGCCATTTGTAGATATATATTTTTTGAAAAATGTCTATCAGGTCTTTTTGCATGTTTTTAAATCAGAGCTTTTTTTTGATATGTGTTTGAATTCCTTATATATTCTGGTTATTAATCCCTTGTCAGATGAACAGTTTGCAAATATTTTCTCATAGTCTGTAAATTGTCTCTTCATTTTGTGATGGTTTTCTTTGCTGTTCAGAAGCTATTTAGCTTAATGTAATCTCATTTGTCTATTTTTCCTTTTGTTTTCTGTGCTTTTGAGGTCTTACCCCCCAAAAAATCTTTACTCAGACCAATGTGCTATAGCATTTCAAAAAGGTTGCTTTTACTGGTTTCACAGCTTCCTGTCTTACATTTAATTAAGTCTGTAATTCATTTTGATTAGATTTACATATGTGGTGAACAAGAGGGTCTCACTTCATTTTTCTGCATAAGGTTATCTGGTTTTCCTAGCACCATTTATTGAAGAGATTCTCTTTTCCCCAATGTACATTCTTGGCACCTTTGTTAAAAATGAGTGAGATGTAAATGTGTGGATTTATTTCTGAGTTCTCTGTTCTGTCCCATTTGTCTATGTGTTTGTTTTCATAGCAATATCATGTAGATTGGTTATTATGGGTGTGTAGTATGTTTTGAAGTCTGGTTGTATCATGCCTCCAGTTTGTTCTTTTGGCTCAGGATTACTTTGACTATTTGGAGTCTTTTGCGGTTTCATGCAAATTTTAGGATTTTTTTTTCTATTTCTGTCATTGATATTTTGATAGGGGGTGTATTAAATTTGCAAATCATTTTGGATAGTATTGACATTTAAAAAATATTAGTTTTCAATCTATGAGCATTAAATCTCTTTCCTTTTTCTTGTAGCCTCTTCAATTTCTCTCATCAATGTTATATATTTTTCAGTGTAGAGAACTTTCACTTCTTTGGTTAAATATATTCCTAGGTATTTTGTAATTTTTGTATCAATTATAAATAGGATTGGTTTCTCGATTTCTTTTTCAGATTGTTCGCTGTTGTCAGATTTAAACGTTAAGAATTTTTGTGTGCTAATTTTGTATTCTGCAACCTTACTAAATTTATCAGTTCTAATCATTTTTGATGGCATCCTTAAGTTTTTCTAAATATAAGATTATGTCATCTATGAACAAGGATAATTTGATTTCTTCCTTTCTAAGTTGGATGTCCTTTATTCTTTCTCTTGTCTGATTGCTCTGGCAAGGGCTTCCACTATTTCGTTGAATAAAGGCAGTGAAAATCAGCATCCTTTTCTTGTTCCAGATCTTAGAGAAAAGGCCTTCAATTTTTTCTTATTCAGCATGATGTTAACTTTGGGTTTGCCATATATATCCTTTATTGTTTTGAGGTATGTTCCTTTTATACCCAGTTTGTTGAGTTGTTGGGTGTTTTTAAACAGATGACAATTTATCCTTGATTACAGAATAGGAATAGGAACAAAGAAAAAACTAAAAACCATTTCACCATAGCTCCATCCCCTGACATTGTGACTTTTTGTTTTCTCGGTTTGGATTTTATATGGCCTATTTCTTAACAATTGCTGTAATTACTATTATTTTTAAGAGATTTACCTTTTCATCTTCATACTGAACATATGAGTGGATTATACACCACAATTACAGTATTAGATTATTGTGAGTTGGTCTGTATACTTGCTTTTATCAGTGAGTTTTATATCTTCAAATGCTTTCTTTTAGCAAAGTACTGTTTTTTCCTTCAGATCAAAGAATTCTCTTTAGCATTACTTGTAAGACGGGCTTTGTGGTGATTAGTTCCCTTAGTTGTTATTTGCTTGGGAAAGACTTTATATCTCCTTCATATAAGGATATTGCATCGATTTGATTTCTCTCTTGTATTCTTTATTAGTCTGGCTAGCAGTTTATCTATTTTGCTGATCTTTTCAAAAAACCAGCTCCTGGATTCATTGATTTTTTTAAGGGTCTTTTGCGTCTCTATCTCCTTCAGTTCTGCTCTGATCTTAGTTATTTCTTCTGCTAGCTTTTCAATCTGTTTGATCTTGCTCCTCTAGTTCTTTTAATTGTGACATTAGGGTGTTGATTTTAGATCTTTCCTTATTTCTCTTGTGGGCATTTAGTGCTATAAATTTCCCTCTATACACTGCTTTAAATGTGTCCCAGAGATTCTGGTACATTGTGTCTTCATTCTCATTGGTTTTGAAGGACATCTTTATTTCTGCTTTCATTTCATTATTTATTCAGTAGTCATTCAGGAGCAGGTTGTTCTCTTTCCATGTAGCAGTGTGGTTTTGAGTGAATTTCTTAATCCTGAGTTCTAATGTGATTGCACTGTGGTCTGAGAGACTGTATGTTATGATTTCCGGTCTTTTGCATTTGCTGAGGAGTAATTTGCTTCCAATTATGTGGTCAGTTTTAGAATAAATGTGATGTGGTGCTGAGAA
Source organism: Cacajao melanocephalus (assembly GCA_963573385.1). NCBI lineage: Eukaryota > Metazoa > Chordata > Mammalia > Primates > Pitheciidae > Cacajao > Cacajao melanocephalus. The sequence goes on along the minus strand of CAUYLG010044546.1, from coordinate 66,644 downwards.
GAATGTATATTCTGTGGCTTTTGGGTGGAGAGTTCTGTAGATGTCTATTAGGTCTGCTTGGTTCAGATTTGAGTTCAAGTCCTAGATATCCTTGTTAATTTTCTGTCTTGTTCATCTGTCTAATATTGACAGTGGGGTGTTAAAATCTCCCACTATTATTGTGTGAGAGTCTACAAACTACCATCAGAAAACACTATAGACACATCTATGCAAATAAACCAGTAAATCTAGAAGAAATGGATAAATTCCTGGACACTAACTGCACCCCCCGAAAGTCTAAACCAGGAAGAAGTTGAATCCCTGAATAGACCAATAATAAGGTCTGAAATTGATGCAGTAATTAATAGCCTACCAACCAAAAAAGGTCCAGGACAAGATGGTTCATAACTGAATTCTACCAGAGGTACAAAGAGGAGCTGGTACCATTCCTTCTGAAACTATTCCAAACAATAGAAAAAGAGGGAATCTTCCCTAACTGATTTTATATGACCAACATCATCCTAATGCCATATCTGGCAGAGACACAGCTAAAAAAGAAAATTATAGGCCAATATCCATGATGAACATTGATACGAAAATTCTCGATAAAATACTGGCAAACTGAATCCAACAACACATCCAAAAGGCTTGTCCATTATGATCAAGTCGGCTTCATCCCTGGGATGTAAGGCTGGTTCAACATATGCAAATCTATAAATGTAATCTATCACATAAACAGAACCAAAGACAAAAACCACATGATTATCTTGATGCAGAGAAGGCCTTTGACAAACTTCAACAGCTCTTTATGCTAAAGACTCTCAATAAACTAGGTATTGATGGAACATATCTCAAAATAATTAGAGCTATTTATAACAAACCCACAGCCAATATCATACTGAATGGGCAAAAGCTAGAAGCATTCTCTTTGAAAACTGGCACAAGACAAGGGTGCCCTCTCTAATCACTCCTATTCAACATAGTATTGGAAGTTCTGGCCAGGGCAATCAGGCAAGAAAAAGAAATAAAGGATATTTAATTAGGAAAAGAGGAAGTCAGATTTTCTCTATTTGCAGATGACATAATTGTACATTTAGAAGACCCCATCATCTCACCCCAAAATCTCCTTAAGCTGATAAGCAACTTCTGCAGTCTCAGGATACAAAATCAAATGTGTAAAAATCACAAACATTTCTATACACCAATAACAGACAAACAGAGAGCCAAATCATGAGTGAACTGCCATTCACAATTGCTACAAAGAGAATAAAATACTTAGGAATTCAAGTAGCAAGAGATATGAAGGTCCTCTTCAAGGAGAACTACAAACAATTTCTCAAGAAAATAAGAGAGGACACAAACAGATGGAAAAACATTCCATGCTCATGAATAGGAAGAATCAAGATTGAGAAAATTGATTCTGGTACTGGTACCAAAATAGATATAGACCAATGGAACAGAACAGAGGCCTCAGAAATAATGCCACACATCTACAACCATCTGATCTTTGACAAACCTGACAAAAATAATGGGGAAAGGATTTCCTATTTAATAAATCGTGTTGGGAAAACTGGCTAGCCATATGCAGAAAGCTGAAACTGGATCCCTGCCTTACCCCTTATACAAAAATTAACTCAAGATGAATTAAAGATTTAAACATAAGACCTAACACCATAAAAACCCTAGAAGAAAGCCACGACAATACCATTCAACATATAGGCATGGACAAGGACTTCATGGGTAAAACACCAAAAACAATGGCAACAAAAGCCACAATAGACAAATGGGATCTAATTAAAGAGCTTCTGCACAGCAAACAAAACTATCAATCGAGTGAACTGGCAACCAACAGAAAGGGAAAAAAATTTTGCAATCTTCTCATCTGACAAAGGGCTAATATCCAGAATCTACAAAGAAACAAATGTGCAAGAAAAAAAAAACCATCAAAAACTGGGCAAGCAATACGAACAGACACTTCTCAAAAGAAAACATTTATGCAGCCAACAAACATGAAAAAATGCTTATCATCACTGATCATTAGAGAAATGCAAATCAAAACCACATTGAGATACCATCTCATGCTAATTAGAATGGTGATCATTAAAAAATCAGGAGACAATAGATGCTGGTGAGGATGTGGAGAAATAGGAATGCTTTTACACTGTTGGTGGGAGTGTAAATTAGTTCAACCATTGTGGAAGACAGTGTGATGATTCCTCAGGGATCTAGAACTAGAAATGCCATTTGACCCAGCAATCCCATTACTGGGTATATACCCAAAAGATTATAAATCATTCTACTATAAAGACACATGCACATGCATATTTACTGTGAGACTGTTCATGATAGCAAAGACTTGGACCCAACCCAAATGCCCATCAATGATAGACCAGTTAAAGAAAATGTAGCACATATACACCATGGAATACACTGCAGCCATACATGGATAAAGCTGCAAACCATCATTCTCAGGAAACTGTCACAAGAACAGAAAACCAAACACTGTATGTTCTCACTCATAAGTGGTTGTTGAACAATGAGAACATATGGACACAGGAAGGGGGAATATCATACACCATGGCCTGTTGGGAGGTAGGCGGCTAGGGGAGGGATAGCATGGGGTGGGGGGATAGGGGAGGGACAGCATTAGGAGAAATACCTAATGTGGATGATGGGGTGATGGATGCAGCAAACCACCATGGCATGTGTATACCTATGTAACAAACCTGTAGATCCTGCACATGTACCCCAGAACTTCTGGTATAATAATAAAAAGAAGGATAGCTGTGTTAAGTATAATATTCTTTCTTGGCTTTTTTTTTGCTTTGGAAAAAAATATGTTATACCCCTCCCTCCTGGCCTGTATGGTTTCTGTTGAGAAGTCTATTTCCAGGTGAATCTGAGATCCCTTATATGTTATTTGTTTCTTTTCCTTCAATGCTTTTAGGATTATCTCTTTGTCCTTGACTTTTGAGAATTTGACTATTATATGCCTTGGGATAGTCTTATTTGGGTTGAAGCTGTTGTGATTTCTGACTTTCCTTGTACTGAATATTTATATTTTTATGTTTGGGAAGTTTTCTGTTATTATTTCTTTGAATAGTCTTTATACCCCTTCCTCTTTCTCAACTCCCTCTTGAACATTAATGATTCCTAGATTTACTCTTTTGAGGTAATCCTTTCTTCATTCCTTTTCATCCTTCTTTTCTATTTTATCTTCTATGTATTTTCAAATGGCCTATTTTTGAGCTCATTATTTTCTTTCTTAGCTTGATCCATTTTGCTGTCAGTGCCACTAATGCATTTTTCAGTTCAGCTAACGTATTCCTCACTTCAGAGATTTGTTTAACTACTTTATTTCAACCTCTTTGTTCAGTTTATCTGATAGTTTTCCAAGTTATTGTTCTATGTTATCTTGGAGTTCTATGAGTTTTCTTAAAATTGCCATTTTGAATTGTTGATCTGGGACTCACACATTGCTATCTCATTAGGGTCAGTCGCTGACTCCTTGCTTTGTTCATTTGGGGAGGTCATGGTTGCCTACTTGTTGCTGTTTCTTGTGGGCATATATTCATATTGAATAGTTATTTATTCCAGTCTTCTCTATCTGGCTTGTTTTGTTTTTCTTGGATATGTTTATTTAGAAGTTCTTTGCAATTTACCTGTTGAATCTCCTTTGTGCTAAATTACTACATCGTTTTTGGCACTGGATGGCCTCTTAAGCTCCAGTTTGCCTTGGCTATAGAAAATTTTTGGAATAATGTCTGTCCCATATGGGGGAGGTCCCATAGAGGATACCCCAGCTGTGTGGGAGGGCTATCTAAGGGTTTGTGCCCAGGGACCAATGGAGCATGCCTTCTACATATAGCATGATGCTGATGAACAGCTCATTTTGAACAGCTCTTTTGGAGATACAGAGCAGAGTTTTATGGGCTGGGGATGATAGTCCTGCCTCCTCTCTTTGTCTCTGGCTGCCCTAAAAGGTTTTTTTTTCCCTGCAGGAACTTTCAATGCTTTCCTTGAATGAGGCAGAAACAGTTCTCCTGAAAGGGAACATCAGATGGTGGGGAAGTTGGTTGTCTACCTCAATCCCACTGTTTCCAGTGTAGAAACTATGAGTCTGGGCAAGATTTTCCATGTGCAGTACCTAGTATATTAAACAAGGGGCATCATCAATATAGAAGCCTGAAACTCTTACCATCTGCTTGGAGTTTTATCACTTCTCTGTGGCCCCAGGGATTGTCTCATCCTTAGACTTGAGTTCTGAGATAGTGCTAGTGATAATCTTGGTGCTGGGTATTTGTTTTTGGCTTTCTTGGGGTTGGGGCAGACAGTGAAGCTTCTACTCATTCATTTTGGTGACAAAACTTTCCCAAATGTTTTTCTTTAATGTCTATTTTTTTAACGCCTATTTTTATAATCATGTGTTTTTGATCCTGTAATCTATAAACATGGTCTGTTATACTGACTGATTTTGAGATGTTAAACTGATTTTGTATTCTTAGAATAAATCCCATTTGGTCATAGCATAAAATTATTTTAAAGTGATAGATTCTGTTAGCATTTTGTTGAGATTTTTGCATCTATGTTTATAATAAATATTGTTGTGTCGTTTTCTTTCTTTTTTTTTTTTTTAGTCTTTTTGTGTGGTTTTGTTGTGAGGGCAAAACCCACCACATCTGCTTTTGTAGTATCCCATAAGCTTAATACATAGTATTTGTATGCTTTTTCTTCCCTCTCTCCGTGCTTTTTTTTCATCTTAACACTTATTTGAGCTTTGTTCTAGGCCAGTATTCATTCATGTCTTGGCTGATTTCTGACAAGCCTTAGTTGGAGAGACTAATATTATGTTGTTTTTTTTTTCCAAATTCTTAAAATATTCATGTGAAAAGAAATTTGGACCATGATGGGACTGGAACCGGTATCACTCATAGACCTAGGCAAAAGGCGTTGTGTCCTGGGCTTCACATTCTCTTGAGACCCCCATATCACAAACACATGAGATAAATTTATTGAAGAAAATGTGGGTGACAATTAGTAAACACATAACTTTTCCACAGCAAAATCTATTACCTTGAACATCTGCTCTTGTAACTAATATTTTTCTAGCTCTAGGAAAACACTTCTGTTTCTCTTGCTTTAAAACAAAAGACAACTACATCTGAGTGCTTTGAAGATTTGTGAGTTGTGCTGCTCTTACTTTTCGAAGAGGAAAACAAACTGTTCAAAATGTTGGGGAGGATTTGAATGGTAGAGGAACATAAGTAAGAGAAAAGACTAATTAACTTGTCAAGTCCTTTTTCTCAGAATGCATGAGTACTACAGATTCTTGCTTATAAATAGTGCTAAGAATCTTGCTTCTCTTGATATAATTTTTGGTTCCAGAGGTACTCATGAATTAGCTTAAAATTTTAATCATTGCATAGGGAAACTGAGGGAAATGTTTTCCATGTTTAATATCAAACAACATCATTTTAGAACTAATATATGTGATGACTTTGTGAAGTCAACTTTGGACACATTTTTCTTCACTGTCTGTATTCAAGGGCATACAGTTATCATATAGTGGCCCCATTGCCATGGACACAGATTCTGTGGCAGGAGAATAACAGTTGTGCTATTAGAAGTATTATCTTTCGAGCAATCAACTCCGTTCCTTACTCCGTGTACCTGAGATAGTCTTTAGCAAATTTATAGTTTGGTCATTAAGTGTAATGTTTTTATTAATGTGTTTTGAGTACTTGAAATGTAATTAATACTATGCGCAGAAGTTAGAGTATAAAGAGGAGTAAACCACTGCTAATATTCTCAAAGACATTTTAGTTACAAACATAAAAAATACTACTAATAATGACTATGATTCTCAATAAAAATAATGTTTACTATTATTATTTGAGTACCGAAAAGAGAAATAAATGAAAACTGAAGTTTAAAGAGGGTAAATACCCTTCCCCAGATTAAACAAAAGTTAAAATTAGAAGTACAAATGACCATCCATGATTCTTGTAAAAAGAGTGATCCCAGAAGGTGACTTCAGATTTATTTGGAAAAAGAAGAAAAAAGAAACACAGATAAACTGGAAAAATAAAGCTCAGCTGTATTTCCTCCAGCTTATAAGCACTTCTTTGTGTGCGTTGACCTCCTTCCTTGAAAAGTTAACTCTGACACATCATCATATGTAATAACAACATCAGCACATTGTCTTCCATAGACAATATGGACAGAAATTGTATTCAATGCAGGACCAAATAATCTCTTAGGCCAAGAGACTCCTGATACATGGTTTGGGTATTGTTCTAGTTTATGCTAATGTACCAACAGCTATATTTATTTATTTCCTATTCTTGCATCTGTCTTAGTGCCTTAGTTTATTCAGGCTGCTATAAAAATGCCTTAAACTGGTTACTTTTAAATAATAAAAATATTATTGTTCACAGTTCTGGAGGCTGGGAAGTCCAAAATTGAGAAACCAACATATTCAGAGTTCAGCGAGAGCCTATTCTGCATAGATTGCATCTTCTATGTGTTCTCACGTAGTGAAAAAGCAAGGTGGCTCTCTGAGGCCACTTACAATAATTGTGTAGGTATATGGTAGATGTATATATTTAAGGGTGATATGGTTTGGCTCTGTGTTCCTACCCTAATCTCACCTTAAATTGTAGTTCCCATAATCTCGTGTGTCATGAGAAGGACCGTGTGGAGGTAATCTAATCATGGGGGCAGTTACCCTCATACTGTTCTTGTAATAGTGAGTGAGTTTTCATGAGATCTGATGATTTTATAAGGGGCTTTTCCCTGTTTGTTTGCATTTTCTCCTTCCTGCTTCCATGTTAAGAAGGATATGTTTGCTTCCCCTTCCACCATGGTTATAAGTTTCCTGAGGCCTCCCCAGCTATGCTGAACTGTGAGTCAATTAAACCTCTTTCCTTTATAAACTGCCCCATCTTGGGTATGTCTTTATCAGCAGTGTGAGGATGGACTAATACAGTAAATTAGTATAGGGTAGTAAAGATACTTAAAAATGTGGAAGTGACTTGGAAACTGCATAACAGGCAGAGTTTGGAACAGTTTGGAGGGCTCAGAAGAAGACAGGAAAATGTTGGAAAGTTTGGAACTTTTTAAAGACTTGGAAGGCTCAAAAGACAGGAAGATGTGGGAAGTGTGGAACTTCCTAGAGACTTGTTGAATGACTTGGGCCAAAATGCTGGTACTGATATGGACAATAAGTCTAGGTCAAGATGGTCTCAGATGGAGATGAGAAATTTTTTGGGAACTGGAACAAAGGTGATGCATTATGCTTTAACAAAGAGACTGGTGGCATTTTGCCCCTCCCCTAGAGATCTGTGGAATTTTGAACTTGAGCGAGATGATTTTGGGTATTTGGCAGAAGAAATCTCTAAGTAGTAAAACATTCAAGAGATGACAGAGTATAAAAGTTTGAAAAATATGTAGCCTAACAATGAAATAGAAAAGAAAAAAACAATTTTTTCTGGGGAGAAATTTAACTCAGCCGCAGAAATTTGTATAATTAATGAGGACCCAAATGCTAATCCCAAGAAAATGGGGAAAATGTCTCCAGGGCATGTCAGAGACCTTCATGGCAGCCTCTTCCATAATAGGCCTGGATGCCTAGGAGGGAAAAATGGTTTTGTGGGCTGGGCCCAGAGTCCCATTACTCTATGCAGCCTTGAGACATGGTGCCCTGCATCCTAGCTGTTTCAGCTCCAATCATGGCCAAAAGGGACTAATGTACAGCTCAGGACATTGCTTCAGAGGGTGAAAGCCCCAAGCCTTCATGGCTTATACATGGTGTTGGGCCTGCAGGTACACAGAAGTCAAGAATTGAGGTTTGGGAACCTCTGCCTAGATTTCAGAGGATGTATGGACACCCCCGGATGTCCAGACAGAAGTCTGCTGCATCTACAGAGCCCTCATGAAGAAGTTCTGCTAGGGCAGTGTGGAAGGGAAATGTGGGGTTGGAGTCCCCACACAGAGTACCCACTCGTGCACTTCCTGGTGGAGCTATGAGAAGAGGTTCACCATCCTCCACACTCCAGAATAACAGATGCACCAACAGCTTGTACCATGTGCCTGGAAAGGCCACAGACACTCACCACTATCCATGATGGCAGCCTGGAGAGGGTCTGTACCCTGCAAAGCCCCAAGGGCAGAGCTCCCCAAGGCTGTGGGAGCCCACTGCTTGAATCAGCTTGGCCTGGATGTGAGACATAGACTCAAAGGAGACCATTTTACAACTTTAAAGTTTAGTGACTTCCCTATTGGATTTCAGACTTGCATTGGGCCTGTAGCCCCTTTGTTTTGGTCAATTTCTCCAATATGGAATAGCTGTATTTACCCAATGCCTGTACCGCCATTGTATCTAGGAAGTAACTAGCTTGCTTTTGATTTTACAGGCTCATAGGCTGAAGGGAATTGCCTTGTCTCAAATGAGACTTTGAACTTGGACTTCAGATTAATGCTGAATGAGTTAAGGATTTGGGGGAACTGTTGGAAGGGCATGATCATGTTTTGAAATGTGAGGAACCTGAGATTTGAGAGGGGCCATGGGTGGAATAATATGGTTTGGCTCTGTGTCTCCACCCAAATCTTACCTTGAATTGTAGTTTCTATAATCCCCACCCATCGTGAGAGGGACTCAGCGGGATATAATTTAATCATGGGGACACCTACTCTCATCCTGTTTTTGTGATAGTGAGTGAGTTCTCATAAGATCTGATGATTTTATAAGGGGCTTTTCCCGTTTTCTTGCATTGTCTCCTTCCTGCTTCCATGTGAAGAAGGATGTGTTTGCTTCTCCTTCTGCCATGATTGTAAGTTTCCTGAGACCTCCTCAGCCATGTTCAACTGTGAGTCAGTTAAACCTCTCTCTTTATAAATTACCCAGTCTGCTATGTCCATTAACAACGTGAGAGCAGACTAATACAAAGGAATATTTTGATACAGACATACAATATATAATAATTACATCATAGTAAGTGAGGTGTCCATCACCTCAAGCATTTATGTTTTTATTGTGTTACAATTCAATTATACTCTTTTATTTTAAATGTATAGTAAATTATTGTTCCCTATAGTCACCCTATTATGCTATTAAATCATAGATTTTATTGATTCTATCTAACTATATTTTTGTATACATTAACAATACCCACTCCCCTGGCCCATACTACCCTTCCCAGCCTCTGGTAACAATTATTCTACTCTCTATTTCACAAATTCAGTTGTGTTAATTTTTAGCACCCAAAAATGAGTGAGAACATGTGAAGTTTTTTTTTTTCTGTGCCTGGTTCCTTTTACTTAACACAGTGTTGACCACTTCCCTTTATGTTGTTGCAAAATGACATGATCTCAATAATTTTTATGGCTGAATAGCACTCCACTGTGTATATGTACCACATTTTATTTAACCATTCATCTGTTGATGAACACAGGATGTTTCCAAATCTTAGGAATTGTGAATAGTTCTACAATAAACATGGGAATACAGATATGTTTTTGATATACTGATTTCGTTTCTTTTTGATGTATACTAGCAGTGGTATTGCTGGATCATATGGTAGAGCTACTTTCAGTTCTTTGAAGAACCTCCAAAATGTTTTCCATAAAGACTGTACAAATTTACATTCCCACCAACAGTGTATGAGAGTTCCCTTTTCTCCAGATTCTCACCAGTATTCATTTTCCTGTCTTTCAGATAAAAGCTATTTTAACTGAGGTGAGACGATATCCCATTGTAGTTTTTATTCACATTTTTCTCTGGTTGTCAGTGATGTTGAGCACCTTTTTCATATGCCTGTTTGCCATTTTATGTATCATTTGAGAAATATCTATTCAGATCTTTGGCCATTTTAACATCAGTTTATTAGCTTTCTTTCCTATTGAGTTGTTTGAGCTCCTTATGGAGTCTGATTATTATTCTCTTGTTAGATGGCTAGTTTACATGTATTTTCTCCCATTTTGTGGGTTTCTTCATTTTGTTGATTGTTTTCTTTACTGTGCAGAAACATTTTAATCTGTTGTGATACAATTTGTCCATTTTTGCTTTTGTTACTTGTTTGTGGGATATTACTCAATATTTTTTTGCCCAGACCAAAGTCCTGTAGCATTTCCCCAAAGTTTCCTTTCAGTAACTTCATAGCTTCATGTTCTACATTTAAGTCTTTAATAAATTTTATTAGACATTTTGTATATAATGAGAGAAGGGGTTTTGCTTCATTTTCCTGCATATGGTTTTCCAGTTTTCTCAGCACAATTTATTGAAGAAACTATTTTCTCCAAAGTATGTTCTTTGCATCTTTGTTAAAGATGAGTGAGCTGCAAGTGTGTGCATTTATTGTGGGTTCTCTATTCTTTTCCATTAGTCCATCTGTCTGTTTTTATGCCAGTGTCATGCTGTTTTGGTAACTGTAGTTCTGTAGTATAATTTGAAGTCAGATAATGTGATTCTTCCAGTTTTGTTCTTTTTGCTTAGGGTAACTTTGGCTATTCTTGTTCTTTTGCGTTTACATATAAATTTTAAGATTTTTTTTTTTTACTCCTGTGAAGAATGTCACTAGTATTTTGATAGGGGTTGCATTAAATATGTAGATTAATTTGTGTAGTATGAACATTTTAACAATATTGATTCTTCTAATCCACGAACATAAAATATCTTTTCAGTTTTTTGTTTCTTCGATCTCTTGCATCAATATTTTATGTTTTATAAATTTTACTTCTTTGCTTACGTTTATTCCTAGGTATTTTATTTTATTTTATAAAGGCATTAATTTCTTGATTTCTTTTTCAGGTTACTCACAGTTGGCATATAGAAATGCTACTGACTTTTGCATGCTGATTTTGTATCATGTAACTCTACTACATTTATCAGTTCTAATATATTTTTGGTGGAGTCTTTAGGGTTTTCTAAATGTAACATTGTGTCATCTGGAAACAAGGATAATTTGACTTCTTTCTTTTCAATTTGGATGTCCTTTAGTTTTCTTTTCTTGTCTGATTGCTCTAAACAGGAATTCCAGTTCTATGTTGAATAAAGTGGTGAAAGTGGGCATTCGTGTCTTATTCCAGATTTTAGAGGAAAGGGTTTCAGTTTTTCCCCATTCAGTATGATGCAAGCTGTTGGTCTGTCATATACAGTTTTTATTATGTTGAGGTATGTACTTTCTATACTCAGTTTCTGAGGATTTTTATTATGAAGAGATGTTGAGTTTTATTATATGCTTTTTCAGCCTCAATGGAAATGATCATATGATTTTTGTCCTTCATTCTGTTGCTAGGATGTATCACATTGATTGATTTGCATATGTTGGACCATCTTTACATTCTGAGATAAATACTACATGGTCATGATAAATGATCTTTTGTATTGTTCAGTTTGGCTTCCCAGTATTTTATTGAGAATGTATGCATCAATGTTTATGTAGTTTTTCTTTTCTTTTCTTTTCTTTTCTTTTTTTGGGGGGTGTGTGTCTTTGTTTGGTTTTGGTATCAAGGTAATACTGGCCTCATAGAATGAATAGAAGTATTCTCTTCTCTATTTTATAGAATATTTTGAGCATAATTTCTATCACTTCTTTAAATGTTTGGTAAAATTCAGCAGTGAAGTCATTGTGTCCTGGGCTTTTCTTTGCTAGAAGACAATTTATTACAACTTTACTCTTGTTAGTTATTATTGATCTGATCAGTTTTTTTATTTCTTCATGGTTTAATATTGTTAGGTTGTATGTGTCTAAAAATTTATTCATTTCTTCTAGATTTTCCAAATTATTGCCATATAGTTGCTCGTAGTAGCCACTAATAATCCTTTGAATTTATGTGGTTTTATCGTAATTTCTCTTTTTTCATCTCTGATTTTATTTATTTATGTCTTCTTTCTTTTTTTCTTAGTCTAGCTAAAGATTTGTCAGTTTTATCTTTTTACAAAACCAACTTTTTGTTAAATTGATCTTTCATAGATTTTTTTCATTTTAATTTAATTTATCTCTGCCCTGATATTTATTATTTATTTTATTGTACTAATTTTGGGTTTGCTTTTCTCTTGCTTTTGTAGTCCTTAAAGATGCATCATTTGGTTATTTACTTGAAGCTTTTTCTCTCTTTTTTTTTTTTTTTTTTTTGATGTGGGCACTTATCTCTATAAACTTCTCTCTTAGTACTACTTTCACTGCAACCCACCAGTTTTTGTATACTGTGTTCCCATTATCATTTGTTTCAAAAATTATTTCAATTTCCTTCTTAATTTCTTAATTTACCCTCTGATCGTTCTGGAGCATATTGTTTAATTTCCATGTGTTTGTATAGTTGCCAAAATTCCTCTTTATTATTAATTTCTAGTTTTATTCCATTGTAGTCAGAGAACTCTCTCTTTAGCTCTATTAATATTTGCTTTAGGTATCTGGGAGCTCTAGTGTTGAGTTCATATATGTTTAAAACTGCTACATCATCTTGCTGAGTTTACTCCTTTATTATTATATAATCATTTTGTCTCTTTATAGTTTTTGTCTTTAAATTTGTTTTGCTTGATTTTAGTATAATAATTCTGCATCTTTTTGTGTCCATTTGCAGCAATATGTTTATCCACCCCTTTATTTTGTATTTGTATGTGTCATTACAGGTGAAATGCTTTTCTTATAGGCAACAGATCATTGGATCTTTTTAAAAATTCATTTAGTCACTCTATCTTTTGATTAGAGAGTTTAGTCTATTTATATTTAATGTTATTATTGATGAGAACTTACTCTTGCTGTCTTGTTATTTATTTTCTGGTTGTTTTGCACATTTCTCCTTTCCTTCCTTCCTATCTTCTTTTTAGTGAAAGTAATTTTCTCTGGTGATGTGTTTTCATTTTGTTTTCTTTTTTTGTGTGTATCTGTTGAAGATATTTTGATTTGAGGTTACAATGAGGCTTGCAAATAATGTTTTATAAGTTATTATTTTAATCTGATGTCAATGCTGATTGTGTAAACAAATTAACAAACAAGCAAAGAGAAAACTAATAACCTACAGTTTAACATCACATCTCATTTTTTAACTTTGTGTTGTTTCTATTTATATCTTATTATATTATATATTGAAAAGTTGTTGTGGTTATTATTTTTGATAGGTATATCATTTATTCTTTCTACTCAAGATCTGAGTTACTTATATTTCCACAATTACAGTGTTATAATATTCTGCATTTTTCCATTTTCTTACTATTTCCCATGAGTTTTGTACCTTCAGATAATTTTTTATGGCTCATTAATATCTTTTTGCTTCAGATTGAAAAACTCTCTTTAGCATTTCTTGCTGGATAGGTCTGGTATTAATGAAATCCCTTAGGTTTTGATTCTCTGTGATGGTCTTTATATTTCCTTAATGTACGAGAATTATTTTCGCCTAATATACTATTTTGCGATAAACCTTTTTCTCCTTCAGCACTTTAAATATGTCATACCACTCTCTACTGGCCTGTAAGATTACCCAGGAGATGTCTGTTGCCAGATATATTGGAGCTCCTTTTTTTTTCCTGCTTTTAGGATACTTTCTTCCTCCTTGACCTTGGGAGTTTGATTATTAAATGTCTTGAAGTAGTATTATTTGGGCTAAATCTATATGGTGCCCTGTAACCTTCTTGTACTTGAATATTGATATCCTTCTCTAGGTTCTGGAAATTCTCTGATATCCCTTTGAATAAACTTGCTAGTCTGATCTCTGTCTCTTCTTTATAGTCAATGACTCTGAGATTTGCCTTTTTGAGGCTATTTTTTTTTTAGATCTTATGGGCATGCTTCACTCTTTCCTTATTCTTTTTTATTTTGTCTCCTCTGTCTCTGTATTTTCAAATACACTCTTCTCAAGCTCACTAATTCATTCTTCTGCTTAATCAATTCTGCTATTAAGAGATTCTGATGTATATTTGGTATGTCTGTTACATTTTTCAACTCCAGAATTCCTGCTTGATTCTTTTAAGAGTTTTCAACCTCTTTATTAAATTTATCTGATAGGATTCTGAATTCCTTCTATGTGTTATCTTGAATTTTGTTTAACTTCCTCAAACTAGCTATTTTGAATTCTCTATCTGAAAGTAGACTTCCCTCTGTCTTCAGGATTTATCCTTGGTGCCTTACTTAATTCATTTGGTAAGGTCATGTTTTTTTAGATGGTCTTGATGCTTGTGGTTGTCCACCGGTATCTGGCCATTGGAGTTAGTTATTTATTGTAGTCTTCACAGTCTGGGCTTATTTTTACCCATCCTTCTTGGGAAGATTTTTCAAGTATTCAAAGGGACTTGGGTGTTGAAATCTAAGTCTTTAGTCACTTCAGCCATATCTACATTGGTGGGCACCCCAAGCCCAGTAATACTGTGGCTCTTGTAGACTAATACAGGTACAGGTTCTGGATAAGATTCAGGTGACCTCCCTGGATTACCAGTCAGACTGTTTTTCTCTTTTTTTACTTTTCCCAAACAAGCAGAGTCTGTCTGTGTTGAGCTTCCTGGAGCTGGAAGAGGGGTGACATAAGTACTCCTGAAACCACCATTGCTGACATCACATCGGGTGAGACTTTAAGCCTACACAGCACTGTGTCTCGCCCAAATCCTGTGATGACCACTGCATGGCTACCATCTGTGTTCACTCAGGGCCCAAGAACTCTACAATTAGAATGTGCAAAATCTAGTTACACTTTTGTATTTTTCCCTTTGGTGCAGCAAATTCCCCCTGGTCCCAAGTGGGTCCAGAGATGCTGTTTATAAGCCAGAGTCTAGAGTCAGAAACTTTAGGAATCTTCTTGATGATCTATTTTATTGCTGCTGAGCTGGCACTCAAGCTGCAAGACAAAGTCCTTTCCACTCTTCCTTTTCATTTTCTTAAGCAGGGACATCTATCCCCATGGCCTCCAATGCTCCAGGCCTATGGCAAGTACTACCTATTTACCACTGATGTTCATTCAAGGGCGAAGGGTTTTTTGGTCTTTAGTGGTGAATGCTTCCAGTTCTGAGTCTCTCCTTTTAGGGTAGTGGACTCCTCTTTACTTCAGGGCCGCATCTTGGAATCAGGGACCCCATAAATCGGGGGCCACCTTTATAGGGCATTAATCTCATTCACAAGGGCAGATCTAATCTTCTTAAAGCCTTTACCTTCTAATATCTTCATATGGGGATTATGCGTCAACATACGAATTTGAGGAAACACAAACAATCAGACAATAGCACTTAGTAATAACTTTATAATAGCTACTGAACTTCTGTTCCTCAGTTTTTTCACTTGTAAAATGAGAATAATATTTCTTATAGGGTAGTTGTAAGATTAAATAATACATGCAAAATGCTCAGAATAACCATGCCTTGCACAGAATAATCTATAAATTTTAGCTCTTATTATGGGTGCTTATACTTTGATATGTCTTCCTTCTCAGAATATCAAAATAAAAGTAGGAGATTTCCCTTACAGGGTGGGATAAGGATGATTTTGCTCATTCAGAAAGGTACTGCATCACACACACAAAAAAATATAAAACAGAACTAATAAATTTAGCAAAGTTTAGGATATAAAATCAACAAGCAAAAATTGGTAACATTTGTCACTAGAAAATGAGTTACCAAAAAGGGAAATTTAAGAAAAAATAATTTACATTACTATTAAGAACAAAATGCTTAAATGTAAAACTAACCAAAGAGGTAAAACCTTGTATACTGAAACTACAAAACATTGCTGTAATCAAAGAAAATGCAAATAACTGGAAATACATCCCATGTTCACGGATTGGAAGAGAACATTTAAAAAAAAATGTTAACATTGCCCAAAGCAATCAACAGATTCAACAAAATCCTTATGAAAATCCTAATTGCATTTTTTGCAGAAGTAAAAATAAATTTTTCTAAAATTTGTATATCAAGAGACTCAGTAGCCAAAATAATTTATAAGAAGAATAAAGTCAGTTGACTCATACTTCCTGAATTTGACACGTATTACAAAACTATAATAATTGAAGCTGTGTGGTACTGACATGAACGCAGACATATTTACCAATGAATTAGAATATAGTCCAGAAATAAACTCAAGTATATGTGGTTCCATGATCATCAACAAGGGTATCTGTGTTATTTGATGGGGAAAAGATAGTCTCTTCAGTAAATGGTATTGGAAAAACTGAATATTCACATCAAAAGAATGAGAGTGGACCCTTATCTTACACCATACACAAAACTCAACTCAAAATGGATTCCATACTTAAACATAAGATCCAAAGCTATAAATTTCTAAAAGAAAATATAGAAGAAAACCTTCATGACATTCAATTTGGCAATGATTTCTTGGATATGACACATAAGAAAGACACAGGCAATAAAAGCAGAAATATACAAATAAGACTTCATCAAAATCAATTTTTTTTTAATCAAAGGCCACAAGCAACATAGTGAAAAGGTAACCTATGGAATGGGAGAAAATATTTAAAAATCATATATCTGATAAGGAGTTATATCCAGAATATATAAAGAACTCCTACAACTCAACAGCAAATATCAAATGCCCTAATTTTAAAATGGTCAAAAGACTTGAGTATACATTTCTCTAAAGATGATATGCAGATAGCCAGGAAGCATATGAAAAGATGCTTAACATCATTAATCATCTGAGAAATACAAACTAAAAATCACAATGAAATATAATAAATATAACTTCACACCCACTAGGGTATTCTATTAGTTCCTTTTTATACTGCTATAAATAAACTACCTGAGCCTGGGCAATTTATAAACAAAAGAGGTTTAACTGACTTACAGTTCTGCATGGCTTGGGAGTCCTCAGGAAACTTAAAAGCATGGCAGAAGGCAAAGGGAGAGCAAGGCATGTTTTACATGGTGGCAGAAGAGAGAGAAATAGCAAAGATCTTTAAAACCATCAGATCTCCTGAGAACTCACTCACTATCACAAGAACAGCAAGAGGGAAACTGTCCCCATGATCCATTCATCTTCCACTGGGTCCCTCCCTCAACACATGTGGGTTACAATTCAAGATGAGATTTGGATGGCAACACAGAGCCAAACCATATTAGGTTGTTACTATCAAAGATAAAAAGCAGAAAATAATAAGAGCTGGTAGGAATGTGAGAAACTTGAAAAACTTCAGAAGTGTTGGTAGGATTGTAAAATGGTGCAACTACTATGGAAGCAGTACAGTAGTTCTAAAAAATAAAATTAAAAATAGAACTCTTATGTAATCCAGCAGTTCTCCTTCTTGGTGTATATCTCCCTAAATGGAGGCAGTGTCTTTGCTTACCCATAATTGTAGGAGCACAATTCATGATAGCCAAGAGGTTAAAGTAACTCAAATGTCCACTGATAGATACACAGATTTAAAAAAATGTGATACATACAAACATACAATGGATTATTTTGCCATCCTAAAAAGGAAGGGAATCCTGTCACATGCTACAACATTAATACACTTGAAAATACTATGCTAAGTAAATAATTCACTAATATGAAATATCTAATGTAGTCAAATTCATATAAATAGAAAGCATATTGGCGATTAGCAGGAATAAGGAGAAAGGAATAAGGGAAATATTTGTTTAATGGCTATAGGGTTTTGGTTCTACAATATGAGAAAATTCTGGAGATACGTATCAGAACAGTTTAATGATACTGAAACACTACTGACCTGTACACTTAAAAGTGGTTAAGATGACAAATTTTATGATATGTGTCTGTTTACCACAATTTTGAGACATGGTATCAGCTGCTAGTTTGAGGGATTTTGAGTTAGAGATAAGAAAGTGAAGAATGAGCAATGTGTCATTGCGGTTTAGTTAAAGTGGGTGTGGTGGCTCTGTTGAAATAAAGCTAAATCATAGCGGAAATTTCTCTTAGATAGAAATAACTTCTTTAAACTATCAGTTCTAATTTTTTTGTTGTTTTGGGTATTTTCTCTTACTTGTGGTTTTTGTAGATATTTGAGTGGGACATGACAGAGGCTGCCTGAAGGGTTATTATCAAGATTTTGGACCAGAAGCCACAGGATGGTTTTTTTCCTTTTCTCTTAAACAAAAATCTAAGTGAATGCTATTGTGTAGCATATAGGATTTCATAAGAATTTGACTATGCCTCATCTCCTCTTCCTACCCTTATCTATGCAGGCTCATCAGATAGTGCCCTATTCGAGGAAAATAAATATGACAAAATAACCAACTGACAATATCAAATAGTAAAGATAATTTTAAAGGAATAAAACTACTTTATGATTTATAAATCCTTCCATTAAAATTGAGTTTGACAATGATTGAAAACCTCGAAGGCTTCTCAGCTTCATAAAATTGGAATGATCTCTTTCTTGGTAACTGCCAGGTTTCCCTGAGCCTGGCATAGTGCCTGGCATATACTGACTACTCAATTAATCATTGTTGGGTAAATGCGGGGCTTCCAGAATTAAAAATTTCAGCAATGGTATAGGATAATTAATAGGATAAGAGAAGGAGGCAATGTTGTTTGTAAGGCTTGATCAGCAAACAATCCTCAACATAGTGAAAAACATGTAAAAGCAATAGAATACACATCTTATATTTAAGATGGAAACTAAAAAAAAAAAGTTAATTGGGATTTGGCAACCAAATTAGATGGAATAATAACTCAGAAGATTTCAGGTGTCCACCTGATGGAGACTGAGCCAGGATGAAATACTAAGTTGAAACAAGGTCTGTGTAAGAGGCCTGTCTACCTTCTAGAATAGGCCATCTTAAAATTCACAAAGAAAAGCTATATTGACTCTTATAGGTAACAAAAATGCGTACCTTATTTATCTGTAGAAGCACCAAAATTCAACACAATGATGATACGTTCAGCAGAAAATAAGCAAAGAGACATGTATCCTTACATTGAAATTTGGGAGTGAAAAATAACAAAATAAGATGTTAGAGACACCATGAAAGGAATAAATTTAAAAGCAAATAACTCACTGGAAGCCTGAAAGTCAAGTTTTTAAAAAGGATCCCTGCAAAGAGGAAAATTGTCTTTTCAAAAAAGAAAAGATCAGGTAAGACATGAGAACAGGGTAGTTCAGAATTATGGCAGCTCAAGGGCATGGTAAACATTAGGCAGACTGGAAAAATAATTTGAGGAAAACCTGTAAGAGACTCTAATGCCAGTAGTAACTTCTTTAAGCACATAAAAGGCACAAAACCAAATAGAAAACCACTTGGCATGGCTGGGTGAGGTGGCTAACCCCTGTAATCCTGGCACTTTGGGAGGCCAAGGCAGGTGGATCACCAGAGGTCAGGAGTTTAAGAGCAGCCTGGCCAACATGATGAAACCCTGTCTCTACTAAAAATACAAATAATTAGTTGGGCATGGTTGCACGTGCCTGTAATCCCAGCTACTCAGGAAGCTGAAACAGGAGAATTTCTTGAGCTGAGATTGCACCATTGTACTCCAGCCTGGGCAACAAGAGCAAAACTCCATCTAAAAAAAAAAAAAAAAAAAAACAAAACTCACCCATACACGAAAACACTTGGCAGCAGTGGTATGAAGGATCTGCTTGAGAGTGAAAAGGAGAGAGCAGGAGGAATAGTGAATTATTTGCTTGAGAGTTTTCTGAGAAAGACCATAAAGAAATCTCCACTCCCAAATTATCTTTTAACAAAGACTGATCAGAGATAACTAGATCAAATGCCAGTAAATACTAGGTATATTCTATATGTAATTGAAAAACTAGATGAAAGTAAGTAACTTCGAGTGCTATCATCCATCCATTTTTTATTTTTGTCAAGAAATTGCCTTTGTTTCACCTAACTTTATACTCACTGCCCAACGTGGCAGCTGCTTGCAAGCATCTCCCCATGGTCAGGTTCACTACAGACTGGCTCACACCTAGGTGAGAGGAACATAAATGTGGCTGATCAGTGCTTCCATATTCCAGCCAGGGCCCTGCTTTTCCTTCTGCTTTGTGCTCTATTCCTATTTCTTCCGTACCTTTCAAACCATTTCAGACTGTCTCCCCGTATACATAGCTGCTGGCCTTCTGGACTTTAGAATTGCTCTTACTCGCTCCATATAGGTCTACGTACTCAAGACCTATTGCATATCTGGCTCATGACTTTGTCCAGGTCCTAGAGTTTTGAGTAAGGGATCTACTTTTTCCTCCTCCTCTCCTGTGCTGTGGCTCCAGCATCTCTCATGTCTCCTAGGCTCTCTGCTGTTAGTGATGTGTAGAGTGAGTTTTAAAAGTACTCAGGGGTAAAATTGTGGATTCATTGGCATAAATATGCAAGCTCCTGTAAACAGGCCACTCTGCTGTGTGATTGTTAAGGCAACTCCCAACCATGAGTGAAAAGGGTTCCCTGGGGACACAGGAGTTACAGACCAGTAAGTCTCATTCTTTGTTGTACACATGGACAGACTTTTAACAAAACATCATTTTACTAATCACTGAAGCTAGCACTTTTGAGACTTTCTCAGGGAAGACTTACAGTGGCAGAGTAGATTGAACATGTGCAACCTGAGATTTGAGGGGCATATTTTGAAAAAGTCTGTTGCAAAAACAAAATGTGCCTTTACTTTTGTATTTTATCATATGTGCATGTGAACTTTGCATTCTATTCCATAATAATATTTGCTTCAGGAGGTAAATTATATTTCGAAATTTGGTTCCTCAAAAAAGTGACGTAGCAAAAACTTTTAGCTCCTTCCCTAGAGAATCTCAGATCTGGAAACTAACACAAAAATAAAAAGAAACTTTAAGCTGACATTTAAGGGAGAGGGATGGGGATTTCAGTAGCTTGGAGTAGAGGTCAACCAGTGGAAGAATGGATGGGGGTGTTTGTTGAAGTTATGCTCTTGCTTTTTCTCCATACTGAGTTGGACAATAATTACTGACTCCATCATCTCAGAAATAACTCAGGCTACCTGGTCTTGGAATACAATATCAAGCAATATAAAGAAATCTGTTGGCGTTAAGTAGTAGATGACTAATGGCATGGCTAACTGGCTACTCTATGACATTCACTCTGGCATCTTACTCTCCTCTATATCCTCAGGGCTGCTGCATATACTAGAGTGGCTACCTTATCCACTGCTATTTTTTACCAGTAGTTAGAAAATGGATCCCTATTTAGTAAAAGTGGCAAAAATTGGGAGCAGTAAATGCAGCCTATGATGGAATATTCCCCAAAGCTCATTCCTTCACTTCTTTTGCAACTCACCACAAACACAAACTAAGACAAAGGCCCTTACATATTACCTGACATAATAGCTGATCTACTCATGAGAACACAATTGCAATTACCAACATACCTAGATCTTTTAGAAGTTGAACTACAAAGAGGAACAACAAAAGATTATATATAACACAAAACAGAATTATTGGAACTTATTAACCAAGAATTTTCAATAAGCAAAATAATGTGCTTAATGAACTATAGAAGGCTCAGAAGCAGAAAATGTCATACAAAAAATCAAGCAGAAATTGTAGGTCTGAAAAGTAGTAGTGGAAATCAAGAACACAATAGCTGATGTAAACAGCAGGATAAATATAGCTGACAAACGAATCAGTGAGCTAGAAGTTTAGTGTGAGGAGATTTCTTAGTGGGTAGCAGGAAAGAATAAAAGCAGTAAAAACAAAAGTCAGAGAGAGAGAGGGAATGAGTAGAAGTAGCAGATAAGGGTAACAAGAGCCCAGGAAGAGACAAAAATTGTGTTTTAAAATTATCACCAGTTATTTGGTTACATTCATTTTTTTCCTCCAAATCTGTAGCAAAGTTCATACCCCCAGGAAAAATGTGCTACATTTATCCTACAGATTCATGTACTGCTTTTCCTACAGAAATAATCGGGGAAAAAGACATGCTAATCTCACACTATGGCTGCCTGCATTATGTATTGATGGGGGAAAAGAAGAGGTGTTCTGCAGGCCGTAATGTGTAAATAAACACTTGGAAAAAGAGAAACCAGAAAATATGATTTATTATAACTTAAATTTTATGACAAAGATGACATCAAATGTATACTTGTGCTCACACGCACGCAGCCTCATACATAGAAGTTATTCTGATTGCTGGTATTGCTTATGTCTAGGTAATTCACATAGGATAAGAAGTAAGAAAGTCAGCAAACTAAAATCTCTATGTATGGTAATTTCTCTGGTTCTAGAATTGTTAACATGAGTTCCTTCAGGTATTTGGCATGATTAATCCTATGGAAAACTGTCAATAAATTTCTTAGGAGTTTTCAATAAAGCGTTCACATTTACTATTCTAAGCAGATGTGCTGAGAAGTTGGGCAGATTGGTGGTGTGTAGCTCTGTGTCCTGGTAATGTTAAGCTAATCTCAGACCAAGACCTGAATCAAAGTTAATGTAATACATTTTTCCTTAACTTTCATATCTGTATTATTCTAGCAAATCTAGGAAAGGTATAATTGTTTGAAAAAGAGGCCCTATGCCGTGAAGAGAGTTGAAAACTGTATGTGTGTTTTCTTAATTCTGGGAAACGTAGGTCTAAAATAAACTGTTTTATTAAAGTTGATTTCTTAGAACTAAGATATTCGTGAAAAGTTCACATGAATTTGCTAATGTGCATCTAAAAATGCCAAACTTAGCAAGATCCTCTGAGGTACTAAAAGAGATACGTTTATACCTGGCTCGTGTGATAGTTAACTTTATATGTCAGCTTGGCTAAGCTATAGGTGTGGTTGTTTGCTGAAACACCAGTCTAGATGATTCTGTGATGGTATTCCATGTATTTGATTAACATTTATCATCAGCTGACTTTAAGTAGCAGCTTACCTGTGGTAATGTGGGTGGGCCTCATCCAATCAGGTGAAAGCTTTAAGAGCAAAAACCGAGGTGGCCTCAAAAAGAAGGAATTCTGCCTCAAGACTAACAGAAATACTGCCCAAGTTTTCAGTCTGCTGATCTACCCTCAGATTTGGACTTGTCAGCTTCCAAAAATGGGTGAGCTAATTCCTTAAAATGAATCTCTCTTTCTATATGTCCTATTGATTCTATTTCTCGGGAGAACAGTGACTGATACAGACCACAAAATCAGGGAATAATCTGAATAAATAGGCAGGAGACAACTCAATTTATTTAAACATAGTTGTCAGACAAATGACATATCTATTCAAGTCTATTCAAATCCTATCACTTTTACCTTCTAAGTATCTTTTAAATACAACCAATTTGATCAGTTCCGTGGTCAAACCAACCTAAGCTTCCCTTCTTTTGAGTGGAATAGTAGAATGGCCTCATAACTAATTTACTGGCTTCCATTCTGCATCACTGTACCTCTCCCCTTTTGCCAAAGGATCCATGACACTTTCAAATGCAAATCCAATTGCAATCATATTTACTACCCCCTGCTTTGAAGAGCATGTGTGGATTTACGGTTACTTGTTTTTTTTCAGGCTTATCTCACTTTGGTCTCCTTGTGTTAAATTGTGCCCCTCTCAGTTCTAACCGCACAAACCTCTTGTAGTCTCTTACACTTTTACAATGTTGTGTATATGGAGTGATTTTTTTAAAATCTTTTTTTTTTTTTTGGTCTGGGGGAACTTTTATTCATTTTCTTAGAGATGCTCTAATGTCACTTCTGGAATACAATCCCAGACCTTATCCAGGTCAAATCCCATTTTTAATCTACTCTTACAGTACCCTATATCTCTTGTTTGTAGCAGCTACATAAATTAAATTTTAGGTTTTATTAAACTATAATATGTGATATCTATCTGTTCAATTGGATCATAAGGTCCACGAGGACAGACATCATTATTGTTTGTGTTTATCTCTTATTTCCAGGGCTTAGCACAAGTTGTGACATAGAGCCACATAAAGATTTAATAAATAATTACATTCATAAATTTATGAATCATTCAGAATGATGGAAACTAGGGATATTTGGGGTTATATCTTAAACACCTAAATTTGGCAAAATATACTGTGATGTAATTTATAAGTAGATATCTAGATTAAATGGGTCAAAGAGAAGCATGTTATTTTTATTCCATTTTATACAATCAGTCACAAATTTAAGTTTCAATAGTATAAGATTCCCTGAATCTAAGTAAGCTTGTTTTTTTGCTGTGAAAAGGTTATATGGTTTTAGATTTTATGCTCAACAGAATATATTCAGATATCTCATATGATTTGCTTGGCAATCAGTAGAGAAAGGAAGAAGCAACTTAAATCAATTAGAGAGCTGCTGATTCACAAAATGTAAGAGTTTAATGGAAACTTTGGCCAGCACATTAAATGTTATTAAGTGTATGATAGTAGCATGCTTGGTGGATTAGCTGAGTTAGTTAGATTGAAAGATAGAATGGGGGAAAATATGAATCAACCAGAGGCAAATACAGGAGACTGAGAGTTTTTGTTCTTGTTGTTCTTCAGGTGGTTAAGAAATAGACAGTATCAAATATATGCTATTATAGATATGGTCTATAAAATACATGATAATAAATCTGAATATTTGATTATTAGTATAATTAATAAATCAAATTATACACAGTCTTAAAGGTTAGCTCAATTTCCTACCCCCTTTTAATGGGGAAGTGTCTAAACACCTAAAGTGGTGATTATCATGAGTATTTGTAGCAATTAGTGAGTACGGTGTTTCCATAAAGCTTCTGTTTCAGACAGCTCTGATCATCAGAAAACCGTTTTTCTTCTTAACCTGAAACCTGTATCGTATCTCTCTAATTTCCATCCTTGAGTCCCAGTTTTGGGCCTACATAGAATAAATTTAATTCCTCTTTTATATGTCTTCATTTCTTCCACTAAATGAGAGCATTGCCATAGACTCTGATTTTCCTCAGGCTAAACAGTCTCAGATCATTAACCATTACATGCTTTTTTGATAATTGTCTTTTCACTCTTATAGAGTCTTTCACTTTTAAAAATTTCTTTCTTAAATAAGAACTGAAAACAAGACCTGTATTTTCTCTGGCAAGGGCAAAACATAGTTGAATTATTACTTTAGCTGATCTGGAGATTCTACTCCAGTTAAAATTGCTTATACTTGTCTTTTTTTTTTTCCCCTCTTGGTGATAGACAAGTTGAGCTTGCATCCAGTTGAAATCCCAGGCTTTTATCCATGATTTGCTTTTAGACTTTTTCTTTGTCTGCTTTTATGCAATTGACTCTTAGTTTTTTTGTAAAGCTATTCATTCCTACATATAAAACAAAATCTCATCAATTGCAGCTCATTTTCTAGATAGTATAATATCTCTAAATCTTCATTTTTAAAGTTGTATAATTTTTGCTGACTCCCAGATTTGTGCATGTGAAAGTTGATAAGTATGTCGTTTATATCTTAATCCAGGTTTGTGGTACAATGCTGACTAGGCAGAACAAGGGAGCTGGATACAAAATCTTCCTCTCAGGTCCGTGACTATGATTTATTTACATTCTATGTATAAAATGAGTATGTAGTTGGGAATCTATGTAAATGCACTATCTTCCAGTTCACATTTCTTTATTATTTCTCCAGCAATGCTAAAACAGACTTCATGAAACTCTACTGGGATTTAATAATAAAGATAATTTTTTAACATCTGAAACATAATATTATTTTATAAAAAATTAAAGGTACTCCCGTATAATTATAGCTGGGTAATTCTGGGGATAGGGTTACATGACAGCATCAGGACCTGAGTCTCTTATGATCATGGATCTGCTCTCTTCTGGGTTGCTCTAACTCTCATTCAGTTTGTTTCTACATGGTGGTCCTCAGCAGTTCTAGGATATGTATACAAACATCCATGTATAGTCCATGGGTAGCAAAGAAGGGCAGTAGCCCTCCAGTTGCAAGAATTCTGATTTTTCATCTCTTTGGATCTGGTGCTCATTCTCAACCAAGTGCTGTGGCCAGGGGGATGTGATACTTTCTTATGTGATAAAGCTTATATAAAATAGTTATTCCTCATATTGAAGGCCAGATGATATAGTACTTTATTTGATAACTATATGCAGCCAAATATATGTTTTTGCTTCACTATTATATATTTAATTCAAGCAAATTTAATTAGTGATCATAAAGTATGATTTTTGTTCTTTTACTCTTATTTTTTCCAAAACTTTTTATTATAGAAAATTTCAAACATATACAAAAGTAGTAGAACAGTATGATGAACCTCCATGAATCATTACTCAAATTAAACAATTGTCAATTATAGCTAATCTAGTTTTATTCTCACTGACTCATTCCCTCAATATTGAATTGAATTTTAAAGCTAATCTCAGGCATCCTGTTACTTAATTTGTAAATACAATCATGCATTGCTCAGCAACAGGGATATGTTCTAAGAAATGTATAATTAGGTGATTTCATCATTGTATGAGCATTGAGTGCACTTACACAAACCTAGATGGCATAGCCGACTACACACCTAGGCTATGTGGTACAGCCTATTCCTCTTAGGTTCCAAACCTGCACAGCATCGTACTGTACTAAATTTTAGAGATAACGGTAACTCAATGGTAAGTATTTGTGTGGCTACATATACATAAACACAGGCAAAGTACTGTAAAAAAATACTGTATTACAATCTTATAGGGTTACTATCATATAGGCAGACTGTCAGTGACCTAAATATAGTTATTTTGGTGCATGATTGTATATCAGTATGTATCTTCAAAACTTAAGGGCTCTTTTGAAAAGTAAACACAAAATTATAATTTTTAAAAAAACAATAATTCTTTAATGTCATCAAATATCTATCAGTGTTCAAATTTCTAATTTTTTGGAAAATGTTCTAATTTGTTTTAATAATATATCTATTTCTTCAGATTCCAAATAAAATTCAGGTGTCATAACTGATTAATGGCTTTTAAATGTCTACATTTTTAGGCTTGCTTCTTTCTACTGCTCCCCTTTCTCTACTTCCCTCTCTCATATATTTAAAATGTTGTTTATTTATTTATTTTGCAATTTATATGTTTGAAGAAACAAGATAATTTTTTCTGGAGATTTTTCTACACTCTAGGTTTTGCTGGTTGCATCCTGTTGGTGGTATTTATTTCTTATTTTCTGTAGATGAGTAGTTTGACCTAGGAACTTGATCAGATTGAGTGTCATGTGTTCAGCATCACTGTTTTGTAACTGATGTTGTATTTTTCCATTAGGAGGCACATAGTGTCTGGTTGTTAAGCCAGTCCTTGATATTACCATCTACATCAATTATTCATTTATTTGGATATTTTCCTATTCCTTCTTCATTTTATTAGCTGGAGTATTTCTATAAAAAGAAGCTGCCTTGTATCTTGATTTGGTTAAGTATGTGAGAAAGTTAGCATGAATGCCTGATTTGTTCCATTTACTTTCTTAATTCTTTTTCTTTATTTCCAATTCGAACAATGATTTGAATTGTTAGTACATTGACCAATGATGTCTTCAAAAACTTTTGCTATTATTTAAAGCAATAGTTGGAACATATTTGTATGTTTTAATTCATTGCAGTTGTAAAATTCTAATTGGTGTTGAAATTTCCTCATGCTTGATAGTGGGAGATTTTACAAATTGACTCCAGAGTTAATCTGAGTTCTCTTAATAGTCTTTGATAGTTTTATCTGGTTTGTCAAAATGTTCCAGATACATATAGAAATGAATCAACTAGCCCAGGCATGGCAGCTCACCCCTGTACATCACAATACTTTGGGAGGCTGAGGTGGAAAGTTCACCTGAGGTCATGAGTTCCAGGCCAGCCTGGAACACATAGTGAAACAACACCCCTACAAAAAATTTATAAAAAATAAAATAAATAAATAAATGAAGCAGCCAGTAATCTAAGAAGTTCTGATTCCTTTTACTATAATGTAATATAAAGAGACTACAATCTGAGCAATAAAAATGCATATTGCTACTGGTTTGGACATTGTTTTTGAATCAGTGAACAGTTAGGACATATTTTAAAGCTAAAATACATCATGAGTATTCCAATAATTCCATAAGTTTCAAAGTAAGGATAACAGGGGTTTTACTTGACTTCTAACTAGATTAAATATAGATCTATATTTCCTTTATCCCATAGCAGGAATACAGTTCTCTATCATGCCACAAATAATAGAATGTCCCACAGTAACTCACTTCCTTTATCCTGTAATACACAGAAGCAGTACTCTCAGTGCCAACACTACCACAAATAGTGATTAATGAAAACAGTTTTAAACGCAATTTGCACTTTTGCTCATCTTTAGGATACATTTTGCTAGACATGTATAACTGAATTGGTGTGCTTTAAACTCTCCTGGAATAGATCATCCAACTGAATACAAATTTACATTCATTTATTTTATTTTCTTTTTACTTGAATAGATTGATTTGTAATTTTCCTGTTGCTAATAATGTTTGGGAAAAATGTTAGCATAGTTCCAAACTCAAAACTTAAGAAGATATATTCAAAGAAGTAAAATGTCTTTTTCTGTTCTCTTCAATCTATTTTGTTTCTACACCCTTATAACAAATAAAAAGCTATGACTTATTCTTCTATTATTTTAAAAAGTATTTCTTGAGTATATATTTTTGTGTCCAGGAGTGTTGCATTTTTGTGCTAATGTTTACTTTTATATTAAAAGCTTAGTATGGTAATTTGAGTTTTTTTAGTTATTTTCTGTTAGTTTCTTACTATTATCAATATTAGAACTAGCTATTAACCACCATTTCTATCCTGTCTTTCTTCCTCAGCATCTGATTTGAAGTCATATTCCTTTATCCTGGTTAAAAGCTGTAAGGCAATCAACAAATCTATTCTACTTTAATATTTTCTCTCTATCTGCCCATTTTTGATGTTTGTATTTCACTTACATTATTAGAGCACAAAGCGATTATACACTACATTCTTTCCCTTATAACAATTACGTAGTCTTAATTCCACATGTAAATATGTTTAGTGCTTAATATAGTTCTTTCACATTCAGAAAAGTTTGCTTTGTGCTTACCAGTCTGAATAGATATAAAACTTTAGCTCACATTTACTTTCCTTGTGTATTTTAAATATATTATTGTATTGTCTTCTGCTACAAAGCATTTTTGTCAAAAAATTTGGTAGACCGGGTGCGGTGGCTCAGGCCTGTAATCCTAGCACTTTGGGAGGCCGAGGTGGGTGGATCACCTGAGGTCAGGAGTTCAAGACCAGCCGGGCCATCATGGTGAAACCCCATCTTTAAAAAAATTTTAAAAATAAAAGAAAAAATTGGTTAAAAAAAATCTGATTATTTCAAGTCTTATAAGTAACTGGGTATTTTTATCCAAGATGTCCAAAGATACATATTTTTTCAAATCTTAAATGTTTACCAGAGTATGTCTGGGTGTTGACTTGTTTTCTTTCTTTGGCATGCCAACCACAATATTTTTTTTAACCTCTTTTATAAAGTTTTCTAGGTCTGCTAGAATATGTCTTGGTGTTGGGCATTTTTGGTTGATTTTTCCAGGTATGTGATTTACCTTTTCAGCATGTAGTTTTAAGTCAATATTTTTTAGTAAATTATTCTTGATTCTTATTGTTTAGTATATATTCTCTTTTATTGCTTTCATTTTCTTCTTCAGCAATGCCTGTTGTAAATATTTTTTATATTAGTTTGTTTCTGTATTTGTTTCTTTTGCCTGAATATTTTAAATCCCTTTTCTCATCTTTTGAATTTATTTTGTTCCTACGTTTATTTGCTCTAATTGTCTTTCTAGTACAGTTTCCATTTCTGAAATAAATTTCCTTTTCTTTTTATTTATTTTCTGCATTTTATTGTCTTACTTTCGAATTCTTCCAATTCAAATGTGTATTATTTTTGGTAGCCTCTATTATTTTTCTTAACGAATTGTAGCTTATTTTGGAATATTAGTTTAGATTTTGAAAATCTATTGTGTAACTATGCCTTTCTTGGATGTTTTTATTACCTGTAGAAAATTATTCTGCTCCTTGTTTAAATTATGTAAAAGCCTAGTATGGTGTTTGATCTCAAATGTTCACAGTTTAAAATGTTGTGATTTTTACACTGCGTTAATGTTCATTTTAAATTGTGAAGATGAGTTTTCCAAACTTTTGGAAGAAAGGAATAGGTTAAGGCTGTAGAGTCCTCTCTTCCATCATTTTCATTAAATGGTCAAATAATATAACCTTCTGTTTTAAAATATACAGTATCTATTACCTTATCCAGTTTTTATTTGGGCTTTGTATTTTAGTAAACATTAATTATGCTTTTGTCAGTAGGAAGTTATTCTGCTGTGTATTCATCATATTTTTATAATAATTTAGTATGGGTTTGCTGTCACATTTTTACTGTTCTTTCTCCTTTTTTGCCTGTGTTGCTCAATCAGGGCTCTTCTCTCAGAAGTTTCCCTCTGTATTGAACTCTAAATGATTGTTTTGTTTTGAGAGTACAAAAGCCCAGACTGCTCCAGCTACTTCAGCTCTCATGGAGGTATCCTTGCCCTCACCCTCAAATTTAAGTCAGTGAAATCTCCTTCTAGGCTCAGTTGCTCTTCTCAAATTGACGTGGCAAAGTTTATAAAGAGAGTACTTTATCTATTTGGGGATTCTTCCTGTTGCTTCCTCCATTTCCTCTTATACATATTGTGGATGCTATAGCTACAGTTAGTTTGTCACCATCTGCTTGTGTTTCTGGCATCTCAAAGATTTCTTGGACAAAGTTTTATTGAAGACATTTTCCATGAGCTTTGGGTTTCGCTATCCTAATTGCTGTATTTATTTTTATAAGGGAATTTTGGAGATACAGTAACTCAGCTGCCTCTGCATCAGTTCTTCCTCTTCCCCACATTTATTATTAGGGTAAAATATAGTATCTGTGAGAAGGCTTAGAATGTGTTTGGGTTTGATTACATTAATTTATGTGAATGGACATAGGGCTGGCTTTAAAAAATTTAATTCACAAAGTTTTCAAGAAGAGGGCATTCAAATTTCATACATAAAATTTTCCTGCAATGGCTTTCTCACTTACCAAAAGTGTTTCTCATCTTTCTACAAAGGTTATAGAGTTAAAGAAGCAAATACACCACAACAAAAAAGCTGACTCGCAAATAAAAACACTATATTATTAATTTGTTACTCAGCCTATATAAATTTGTTATATTATTAATTTGTTACTCAGGCTATATTAATATAAATTTGAAGTATGTATTTCAAATTTATATTTAATATATTTATACAAAGTTTAAAAAGTTGAAAAATTGATGAGCAGGCAAATTGTAATACTGAGAAGAGATAAAATGTCATTTCTGATGATTGAAATATAATACAAATCAATGGTATGTTTAAGAAATTGGGATGCAGTGATTTATCTATAATATCTTTGCTTAAATTGCTACAAGAACTTTATAAAAACAAATAAAAATTTCAAGTTTTGAAATAAAATTGTCATATTGTAAGCTTTGAAATCACTCCATCATTCAAGAGAAATAGAAGGAGAAATACAAACTGTCTCTTTTCAATGAAACCAGTGAATATCTACAATATTCAAACCTCAACATCTAAGAGAAGTTGAAAATACTTTGAAGATTAGGTAGGAATATGAGAATGTAAGAGGGAAGTACACAGATCTTATATACCACTAAGAGATCATTTTTCCTAAAGCAGACAACACATTCTGAAATATTAAACTAATAATGCCATGATTCAAAGTATTAGAACCTTGTGCATGACTTAGTAGCAGGAGCTTTTCTGATCCTCCTTTGGTACCATGACAAAATAGAAGATAGGGATGAAGAATAAAACCTAGATACATGCCATCTTCACAGGTGGCAGTATTTCAAGTTAGACAGAGAAAGGGGACTCTGAATTTGGAATATTCCACAAGAGGTTCTCTGGATATATGTAGTGCTAAATAAAAGCTACAATGATTTATTTACACATACAACTGTATGACACAGGGATTTAACTAATCTACAAAACTTTCCTTGTCCATAATCAAAATAAATATTCTTTTAAATATTTGATCAAAAAGATCTTAACTAATTTTGGGATAATTAATAGCATAGAACGACTCAGTATAGAATATATTAAAAGTATTCTAAAAAGAGTATAAAAGTCAGAATGATAAGAATAATAGAATAGAAACTAGAATAGGAATGATAAATAGTAAAGAACTAAGCAAAAAAGTATGTTGCCATAAAAAGATAATATAATAAAAATATTACCATAAATGAAAAGGAAAAATTTAATGAAACAATTGTTTCATTATTTTTTTAACAAAAATTTTTTTAACAAAAATTTAAATTGGAAACACAAGCATTTTGAAAAGATACAGGAAAACACCCAAAGCAAATGATATATGAGCTAGTAAAGTATATGAAAGGTATTGCAGAAAAAATAATAAGAAAAGTGAAAGTTCTATTGAAAGCAAAAAAGAATAAATAGATTCTACTGAAAGCATGATGAGAGACAGGGAGGATAGATTTGAAAAAAATAAGCAAAACAAAATGGAAAATAGATTACAAAGAATAGAAAAAATGGTTGTTATGAAAATAGAGATAAGAGACCTAACAAATATATGTAGTTTTTAAAAAAGATGGAAACAAACCAAAAGAACAGAAAAAATTAAAATATAAAATTGGATAATCTTTAAAGTAACACATGATTTATAATTGCTAGGTCATGTGGTAGTTTAAAAAACATCTGCCTAATTGGTTTTCCGAAAGGTTGTACATTTCCATCAGTAATGTATTAGTTTTCTCTGCATTCTCACCAGCATTTTGTGTTCTCACTATGTTTTATTTTAGCCAGTGTGATGTGTGTAATGATTTTAAGCTGCATTTCTCTAGTGGCTAATGATCTTCAACATCTTTCCATGGACTTATTTTATTTTATTTTATTTTTAACTGTTTCAAGAGTTCACCATATATTCTAACTACTAGTTCTTTGTTGGATATGTTATTCACAAATATTTCCCTCCACAGTATATATTTTCATTCTGCATCAAGGTCTTTCATAGAGCAGAAGTTTTTAGTTTTGACCAAGTCCAGAGAATCAATTTTTCCTTTTATAGGTCATGCTTGATGACTCATAAAATCTAGGAACTCTTTGGCCCTAGATTCTGAATATTTTCTCCTGTATTTTTTTTCCTAAAAGTTTTAAGTTATATACTTAAGTCCATGATATTTTAGGTTAATTTTTGTGTAAGGGGTTAGACTTAGGTCAAGGTTTATAGAGAAAGATACAGGACCTAGAGTAGCTAAAACAGTATCACTCTACTTGGTGTTACTGCTTTGTGTATAATAACAGTAGTCAAGACAGTGCAGTATTGAAAGATAAGAGATACATAGATCAATGAGACAGAATAGAGAATCAAGAAATACACTCACACAAATTTTTCCAATTAATTTTTGACAAGATGTAAGAGCAAGTCAATGGTGGAAAGATAGTCATTTCAACTAATGGTACTAGAGTGTTGTATATCAGTAAGCAACAACGTAAACTTTGACCTAAGTCTAACCCCTTATACTTCCTGCCTAAATTTTATTAATCTAGTGTTAACTTGACACCAAACCTAAAACAAAATAGTAAAAAAATATAAAACTACCAATATCTCTCTTGTATAGACATGCAAAAATTTTTTAAGTATTAGCAAGTAGCAAGGCAGGAAGTGTTTCTTCCTATTTTATTTTTAAAGGGAGTATAGAATTGGTGTTATCTCTAAATGTCTCAGAGAATTTGCCAGGCTCCATCTTGGTCTGGAGATTTTTTTCAAAAATGTTAAAGGTATAAATTCAATATCCTTAATATTATAAGACTTCATATTATCTATTTCATATTGGGTGACATGCAGCAGTTTATGTTTTTTGAAGAATTGGTCAATTTTGTGTAATTTGTCCAATTTAAGTATGTAGTATTCACTTATCCTCTTGATAAATTTAAGTATTACTTTTTATCATTAATTTTCTTTTTTTTTTAATTGCTCCCTGTCCCACTTACAATTTGGTTGATTTTTGCTCTTACCATTATTTTAATTTTTTCCTTTGGGTTTATTGTTTTCTTTTTCTAAATTCTCAAGACAAGACTGTATTATTGATAATTTTTCTTTTTTTAAATACAGGTATTCAGTACTATAAATTTACTTACTTTCAGCACTGCTTAGGTATGTCCCACAAACTTTGATATATTATTGTATTATTCATTTTCTAGGACTGTCGTAACAAAGTACCAAAGACTGGGTGGCTTAAACAAGAAAAGTTTATTTTCTCACAATTCCAGAGGCTGGAAGTCTGAGATGAAGGTTTTGCTGGGGTTGATGTTATCTGTAACCTCCCTCCTTGGCTTACAGATGGCCTACTTCAGGTTCATGTAGCTTTCTCCTTGTATGTGTGTCTGTGTCCAAAACTCATCTTCCAATAAGATCATGAATTATGTTTGGATTAGGGCCCACCTTAATGGACTCATTTTAATTTAATTACCTATTTAAAGATTCTATCCTTAAATGCAGTCACATTCTGAGGTACTGGGAGTTAGGATTTCAACACAGGAATTTTGGGGGGACAGAACTAATCCCATAACAGTTGTATTTTCATTTTAATTGAATTAAATGTATTTCTTATTTCTTTTGATTATTCCTCTTTGATTCATGCATATTTTTAAAACATGCGTTGTTTAGTTTACAAGTGTTTGGCTATTTTTCTCTCATTTACTTTTTACTAATTTCTAGTTAATTTTATAGCAGTCAGTGAAGATACTTTGTATGGTTTTAATTCTTTTAAATTATTTGAAATTTGTATTATGGCTTAGAGTATTGTCTCTCTTGGCATGTATTCTGTGGGCATTTGGAAACAATGTGTATTTTGCTGTCATTACATGGGCTGTTTTATCACTGTTCCTTAGATTCTGTTGATTGATGTTGTTGGGTCCTTTTATGTTCTAGTTGATTTTCTGTCTGGTTGTTCTATCAGTTGTTGAGAGTGGACATGTAATTATTAACCTATAATTGTGGACTTGTTTTTTTTAGTTCTACTAGTTTTTGTTTCATAAATTTAAAAGACCTGTAGTTTGATGCATACGCACTTAGGATTGCTGTGCTTTCTTGGTAGATTGACTCTCTTATCATTATATTTGTACTCTTTCTTTGGTTGGTTTCTTTACTCTAAAGTCTATTTTAATAATATAACTACTGCTGCTTTCTTTTGATTAACATTTGCATATATTTTTTCATCCTTTTACTTTCAATGTGCCTACATCGTTGTATTTGAAGTGAGTTCCTTGTAAAGAGTATATAGTAATGTCATGGTCTTAAATTCATTCTTCCAATGGATTAAATCCATTCTTATGTGCACTTACATCATATAAGTTTATTGTAATTATGGGTATCTTAAAGGCTTAAGTGTATCATTTTATGTTTTGTTTTTAATTTGCTCTGTCTTTAATGTCTTGTTTTTCCTGCTGTCTTTTGGGTTAGAATAACATTTTTTTCAGAATTTCATTTTGATTTACTTACAGTGTTTTTTAGATGGCATATTAATGCATTTTAGGCTGCTATAACAGAACATCACAGATTGGGTAATTAATTAATAGGAAATTTATTTATCTCATGGTTCTGGAGGCTAGGAAGTCCAAGATTTTGGGGACACATCTGTTGAAGACCTTCCTGCTGCATCATAACATGGTAGAAGGCATCATGTGGTGAAAGAGGGCAAGAGAGGGCAATAGTATGTGACACAGAGAGAGGATGGGGGCCCAACTTTATCCTTTTATCAGAAACTGGATCCCATGATAACTAACCTACTCCTACACTAACTAACCCTCTCTCTTGATAGTGGTATTAATCCACTTACCAGGCAGAGGTCTCATGACCTAATCACCTTTTAAAGGTCTCACCTCTCAACACTGTAACAACGGCAATTAAATTTCAGCATAAGTTTTAGAGGGGACATTATAACAGATTTAGGTAATTGTTTAGCTCTTGCTTTGTTGGTCATAACTTTCAGTATTATATTAAAGTAACTTTTCACAATCTGTTAGTGTCCTCATTTTGACAGTTCAAGTGAGGTATAGAACCTTTAAATCCCTTTATGTCAGTTTACCTTTCTCCATTCATAATATAATTGTCTTAAGTACTTCCTGTATGAATATTTAGAACCACATCAGATAGTCTAATGATTGTTGTTTCAACAAACATAATATAGAAAAGTTAGTGGAAGAAAAGCTTATTGCAGTTATCAATGTTTTTGCTAACCATGTCCTTTCTTCCTTGCTGACACTGCAAGGTTCTTTATTGTACTGTTTCATTTCTGTTTAGAGAAATTCCTTTAACCACTTTTTTAAAGGTAGATCTGTTGGTGACAAATTATCTTAGTTTTCTTTCACATGAAAATGTCTTTGTTTCCTCTTTCTTTCTAAAATATATTTATTTTGCTAGTAGAGGATTCTGACTTAATAGTGCTTTCCTTTTAGCACTTGAAAAATATTGTGCCACTTCTTTGTGGCCTCCATGGTTTCTCAAGAGAAATATACCGTGATTCTGTTTTTGCACTATAGGTTATCATTTTTTCCGGCTGTTTTCAAGACTTTTTCTGCTGCCTTTTTTATCAAAAGTTTAGTTGTAATTTACCTTGGCAGAGGTGTTTTTAGGTTTTTATTGTTTGCAGTTTGCTTAGCATCTTGAATTTATCAGTTTATTTCTCTTGTCAAATTTGGGGTGTTTTCAGTCTTTTTTTTTTCATACTTTTACAGACCCGCTCTTTCTCTCTCCAATTGGGACTTCAATGACATGAATGTCAGGTCTTTTGTTACAGCTCCATAGGTCCTTGAGACTCCATTCATTCATGTATCCCAGTCTATTTTTGTTCAGATTGAGTAATTTCTGTTATTTTGTCTTCCGGCTCACTGACTCTTTCCTATGCTCTTGCCCCTGGCGACTCTACTAGAGTCCATCCACTGAGTTTTTATTTTCATTATTATACTTTTCAGATCTAAAATTTTGCTAGTCTCTTTGCTAAAACATAATAAGAGTCACCTTTACTCAAGTTCCCAACAAGTTCCTTCTCTCTATCTGAGACTAACTCAGCCTGGACCTTATTGTCCATATCACTATTAGCATTTTGGACAAAACCATTCAACAAGTCTCTAGGAAGTTCCAAACTTTCCCATACTTTGCTGTCTTCTTCTGAGCCCTCCAAACTGCCTGTTACCCAGTTCTAAAGTCACTTCCACATTTTCAGGTGTCTTTTCAGAAACACCCCATTCTACTGATACCAATTTACTGTATTAGTTTGTTTTCATGCTGCTGATATAGACATACCCTAGACTGGGAAGCAAAAGAAGTTTAATTGGACTTAACAGCTCCACATGGCTAGGGAGGCCTCACAATCATGGTGGGAGCCAAAAGGCACTTTGTACATAGTAGCAGCAAGAGAAAATAAAGAAGAAGCAAAAGCAGAAACCCCGATAAATGCATCAGCTCTTGTGAGACTTATTCAATATCACAAGAATAGCATGGGAAAGACTGGCCCCGTGATTCAATTACCTCTCCCTGGATTCCTCCCACAACACATGGGAATTCTGCGAGATACAATTCAAGTTGAGATTTGAATGGGGACACAGCCAAGCTGTATCAGGGAACGTAACAGAGTTTCTCAGCCTACTAAAGCCTCAGTTTATTTATATGGTGATAATAATAGTAACTACCTCTAGGGTAGATATATGTAAAGTGTGGTAGATATATGTAAAGTATAATTAGGATAGCAATAAACTCTCAGTGTGTTCCTTCTTTCCCATCTTTTTTCATTCATTTTTTCTTTGTCTGTTTTTATGTCTTTCTTTATGCATATGGCTCCATCTTCTACATGCCTCCTTTGTTCCTTTCCTCTCTCTTTTCCTTCCTTTCTCTCTTTCTTTCTATCCTCTTCTTTCATATATTTATCTTTCCTCACGCTACTGACATATATTTTGATGTGGTCCACAATTCACACAGCATAGCCATGGCAGGCCAATTAATTCACTGCCATCTTCCATAATAGACTTAGTGTGAGTAGGGTCCCTTTGGTGCAAAGCTGTTCTCAGACTATTGTCCTGGGTTCCAGAACCCTGTGGTTTCAATGCTTCGCTCATTTGGGTCAGTCTTCCTGAGAGACTGTGGGTATCTGGCTACTCTCTGACTTACCTTCTCTATTTAGCAACACTTAGTTCTCTGATCATTTTGACCACCAGTGGAAATCAGTCTTATTGGTGGGCTGCTGTCCCAGTTCCCACTTACATTTTATTGCTTCAACTTTCTGCATTAACCAGACCAGGTTCACATAAAAGGGATCATTAGAGGAGCAAGTACTATGGGGAATTGTTAATCCATAACAAAACTAAATATTTGTCTAATTTTCCCATTTATACTTCAGAAAATAATTGCTTATAGAATAATCAGTAGTACCTATCAACACTTTAACCTTGGGCACAGTTATGACACAAATTTGCCTAAGCCTTTTTGTTACACAAAAGTAAGTCCAAAATGTCATAGCTTCCTCCCTTGGTAGTAAAGACTGTGGTTTGTCTGTCTCCCTTAGGACTAGCTACATAATTTACATTCCCTCATATCTTGCTGTTCACTTACATAGGACCTAAACCCTCAGTTCAGAAGTTAGGTTTCTCTAAAATATCTCTAGAAGTGTCAGTATATGGAAATACCTAGATCGTTTAATTTCTGCAAGACTCAGAGGATGCAAAGGTGGAGAAAATTGCAAGTGAAGTGCTTAGGAGCAGAGAGAAGCTGTTTACCAGACCTCCATGGGGAGGGATACAGGCTTGTGTCTTCTGGGACCAGAGGGCCCTATGGCTTTGAGGATGCACACACTCATGAGTAACAAGGAAATTATGATTTCCCAGTGCCAGTGATGGATTTGGAGGAAATTAAAACATGGAAATGAGTGCATTTTCAGGCAGAATGTGTTCAGCTGAGCTTTTCTAAGGGAAATAAAAAAGAGATAACATTTTGAGAGTTTTTTATCTCCTTTATTTAAACTAAGTAATATGAGGCTAAAAATTAATTAGAAGTGTAAACTTACTATGATGAAAATAATTCAACAGATTTCTAGACCAAATATTAAAAATAAATGGAATTATCTGCTATTTTTAATTTTTCCCACAGTTCTCTTATTACAGAAAATAATGGGTTATAAAGAAATAATTCCTCTACGTATGACAAAAATTTGAGGTTATTGAAAGCAACACTTGGTGGTACTTTTAATTTCCTTCCTAAGAGTTGTTTATCATGCATGACCTTGCCATCATGTGAGCAGCTTTATAATCATTCTGGCTTATTCAAATTTGTTAACTGGCGGTAGTGTTATCTCCGTCAGGATTCTGACAGTATTTCTTTCTAAACGATTTTATTTATTAATGTTTAGATAATGATTAACAGCACTAGTAAATAATTTAGTAATAGACCCTGAGTCAAACACATAAAGTCACAAACAACCTTCTTACAATTAAGGCACATATTTATCTACTTATCCTTGTTTGCTATGTTTAATTTTCTGACGTGTCTGTCGGAAATATGTCAGATCTTTTATGTTCATCAAACTCTCTATTGGTTTAGAGAGTTTTACTTGCCTTCAATACTATACACTTTTTTTTAATCTCTGGAAAGGCCACTCTTTATCTGAAAGCTATATTCTTTCAAACCATACTTATCCCTGCCAGTTTCCTGCCTGACTCACAGCTGTCACACTCTTGAAGTGCTCTGACAGGCTACCTGCTGGCTCTCTCTCAAATGGAGAACCATTCTATCACATTTAACATTTAAACAAACCAAAAACATACTTATTTCTCTTTCGTATATTAAAGGTATGCCCAACTATACCAACACCTGATTTAAAGAGCATTCTATTAATACAGTTAGAGATACCCACTGTCATTTCTTCTCCCACCAGTCATAGCAGTGAGCAGTTGCACATAATGTGGCTGGTGTGATGGAATATGCCACTAGCATATGTTTTTCTGTTACCCTAGTCCACGTACCTCAATACATTATACATCTAAGTAATTGTGTTAAGCACACATGCACCACTTCTCAAACTGCCCTTTTTTAAATCTCTATTATTACTACAGAAAATGTTTTTTACTACCCTGCCTCCACATTCGTTTTCCTTTATCTATTTGTTTACCAGTGACATAGCAAGGAGGCTATGCAGTAGAATAAAATAAGGGATTTAGGGTTAAAAAATGATTTGGTTTCTAGTGCTGAATTTTCTTCTTATTAATGATGGAGGTCACATAACTTTCAGTTTTCTTATCTGAAAATTGGGAATTGTATCTATTAATGAATATTAATTACCTTATGAGTACATTTGGGTACATTTAGTGAGTTTACATATAGGTGAATCTGACTGGCACAGAGTCATAGTGGCATTACTGTCTGGAGGCAAGGAAATCCATGTGTTTTGAAGTATGCCTAGCATAAATAAAAGATCAGGTAGACCAGTAAGAGAGTGACTTCCATTGCCCATAGGGTGATGATGAGAACCTTAAACAAGGCGGAGGCAGTAAAGATAGAGAAGACAGGATGAATATATGGTATCTTAAGGTGACAGACTCATCTTATTCTGAGATGACTGGTAAAATTGGTTGAGCTTCTTGAAGGATTAGTAATAGCTTCCTCTATTTTATCTAACTCTAACTGTTGGTAAATCAGTCAGAGTAGAGAATAAAGAGAGTTGGACTTTTTCTTTAAAAATACATTGTTAGTTTTGGCTGAGAGTTTGATTTGCTATAGGACACAGTAGATTATTTTAAAAAATTTATAAGTGAATGAACAAAATGTATGCTAGACAATTGTATATATAGCTCTGAATCTCAGAAGAGATTTCTAGGCCAGAGAGCCATGATTTGGTAATCATTACTACCTAATGGGAGTTGAAGTCATGAGACTCAATGAAACTGAAAGGAAACAGAGTAAGAAAAGGAAAGTTGTAATTATTGAACTTCAGGAGTTTAAAATTTGGCATTTTAAACACCAACACTCAAGATTTTAGAAAATAATATTGCTTATTCATTTAAATTATTTTTTCTGTACTAGTATTCCCAGATATTAATATGTTTTGTTAAGACAGCATTCTATCAAGGTACAATCAGATGTAGCACTTACATAGAGTTCTACTTACTGGACACCTGACTCACTATAAATATTTCCTTGTAAAATGCCATTGAGTATAATAGAAACCACTGGGTGGATAACAGCTTTTCAGAAAATAAAATTAAATCAGGATGCAGATTACCATTATAATGTTAAACTGTAAAAAAACAAACAAAAAGAAAACCATGCATTTTGGAGCTGAACAAATACTGTACTACACATACAGCAATACCAGGAAGATCATTTAACTGAAAACTTTATGAAGGACCACTCCATGAAATGAGAATTACATATATTTTACCATACAGATAATTCAAGCAATTGTAAATAATTTATGGCAGAGTTATCAAATTTTAGTGTTTCTTCACTAAAATAATAATCCTTAGCAAGAAAATTAAAGAGAATAGTCATTGGTTCTGTGGGCATACTTTTCTTTCTTCTTCCATTGTTCTGAACTGCAATCACTCTTTTCTGTGTGTGTGCTGCAATTTCCTACCATGCCATGTTGTTCTGAATACCAGGGTCCTTACTCTTCCTTGTATTCAGATTTTTATGCCTAATAGTGCTGTTTGGGTTTATTTGTAAGCATGAAACCTTTATCAGCTTGTTTATTAAAGAGAAGATTAGCTTCCAGATTCTATTTTCCTATATGAATTCCCACAAATGAAAGCATTTGCATATTTTTTATTATAACATTTCACTGGAATGATGATTTTGAATTTTTTGACTATAATAACAGTTATATGAGGGAAAGTCAGAATGAATGATAAATTAGAAAATATCAACATGTGTTTTTAATTCCTCTTCATTAATCTTTATTAATAAATATCTGATTAGTATCTCATCTGCTTATACCCCAAGGCATTTTAACTAGTCAAGTTAGTATTTTATCTATCCCCAACTTCATCTAAGGCTAAGATCTCTGTTCAGAAAAGTGTAGCTCTCTCCCAAACATTTTGCTGAATTTTTGGGTCTAGGAGATGTGAGTATCTCTATCTCCCATTAATAGTGTGAATTTGGAGTATTTCTAAGGTGAAGGATTTAGAGGGCAATCTTTATAAACTTTGTTGACGGGCAGTTTCTATATGTTAATTATAGTGCTTGACTACCCATAACATTTTCCTTATACTTTTTTTCTGAGAGTGTTTTGCCAAATGTGAAGTTAGAGGGAAAGTAGCTCATAGGGCCATCCTCATTCGTGTCCCAGTTGCAAGCTTGGGGTCCAGGGAGTTACCAAGCCATACTTGGTTTCCATAATTCTTTAGAAAGACTCACAGAATTCATTGAAAGCTATTATACTCACAGTTTATTACAGGGGAAGAATACAGATTAAAATCAGTCAAGTGATTTCACTTGAAACCATG
Organism: Cacajao melanocephalus; assembly: GCA_963573385.1. NCBI lineage: Eukaryota > Metazoa > Chordata > Mammalia > Primates > Pitheciidae > Cacajao > Cacajao melanocephalus. Next base: position 24,261 of record CAUYLG010044546.1, on the reverse strand, counting down.
AAGTGCCTAGAGTGCAGAAATAGTACTGAACACTGAGCTTCCAATTACCCCCTCCCTGTAGTGAGGACAGAGTTACATTACTAGTATCAATGTGTGGCAATTCACAGAGAGTTTTGCCAGCCAGGGAAGCTTTCCTGGGCCTTGGTGTTTAGGTCCTTATCGAGGCTCCGTCATGTAAAAGGTGGTTCACTGTTATGTCGCAGACCTCTGTCTAGCCCCTTAGGAGGTCAAGCTGTGTGACCAAAGGCACCCAACCCACATCACATTATTAATGTGGCTTGGATCCTCTACCTTAAATCACATTGTTACTCTCTTGCTGGCTTGAGTCTCCCAGCAAATAGAGACACTTGTTTTGGGCATAACATTCCATCCAAGGGCTTAGAGATTACCTCTCTGAAGCTTAGGGTAAAAGCTAGTTTTTTTGGGTCAAGATTACATTCTTTATTGTGAACTCTTCTGGATTTTTTGGTGAGCTTTTCCCTTCCCATGTATAGAAGAGCTAATAATTCTGTGGGTTGTACTCTGGCTACTGCAGTGGGAAGTGGGACCCAAGCTGCGCCAGTCGGAGAGCTCCCTGGGGTTTTACTGCTGGATGTGAAGATATAGCTTATGGTGTCTTTCAGTCACCTTTCTGTCATGTGGAGAAAATCAATGAACAACAGGAGAAATTTAAAAGAATTGGAAGGAGAAGGAGAAATCCAGAAAGCAAAGGAGCAAGATAGGAAGGGAAGGGTTACCAGAACCCCATTTGAAGTTTTGGATTAGTGCGAGGCCACTTCTGCATCAGTTGGGGCCACCCCGGGATTCTCCTTAATATATTCCACGACATTTCATTGTTTCCTTCCAATATTTTGAAGTAGAGTTTCTCCCTTGCAACAAAAAGACTTCTGACTATAATACAGAAGTCCAAAGCATAAATATCTGTTGTTGTCAGTATACACTGAATTAAAGAGCTCACTGACAATTGACATGCTTAGGTCTGGGTGAAGGGACAAACAGGCTATTCCTTGATACTAAATTCTGATGATCTAATCACAGTATTAATCCTTAGGGCTTATGACTCTTTTCCAAACTGAACTTCCTGCCCTTTGCATTACTTCTCAGCTAGGTCCTGCATCCTTCACAAGAGACGTTACCTGTGTGCTTACTGTTTCTTTAGTTAGGACTTAGAGAAGAGATTGCATCAAAATCTTGATGCAATCAAGATTGCCTACATCTACCTTGTTATTAGTAGACAGTCCTATATCCACTCTTTTATTAAAAGGTAACTCATAAAATAAACATGCTAAAACAGATTTGGGAAACAGAAGTGAAGCTTAAAGTAATAACGTTTGCTATAAAATGCGTTAAAAGTTAACAGTGGTTCCGAGGTATAATCCATGTCTCTCTGGTGTTCAGGTCCTTAAAAAAAAATGTAACCTAAGTTTTAGCCTTTCTGCATGCAGGCCAGAAACACCTGTTTTAGGGGTAACATGTTATATGGCATAACCCCGACAGGACTCTTAGGAATAGCTACTATTTTTAATGAGTGGTACCCAATCTTGCACATGGCATATAACAAAAGTTCTTAAGGTTAATTTACACAGGCACACACACCTCTCACAGAGCTTTGATATTTAAGAACTCAAGGTTTGGATTCAGAAATACATAACGATATTTATGTATAGTTGATGATTATTATGCAGCCTTATGTGTTCCCCTTTCCAAAACTAATGGAAAAAGATGTCCAAATGACCATTAAGAATAATGCAAGTCAACTGTAATATACAAATACAATGAAACAACATGCTGCGCTGAACATGATGACTTACAGTACAATTGTCTCTCGGTACCTGCAGGAAATTGGTTCCAGGACCCCCATGGATACCAAAATTCATGAATGATTAAGACCCTAATATAAAATACCATATTATTTCCATATAGCCTATGCACATCTTCCTTTATAACTTCAATCATCTCTAGGTTACTTATAATACCTAATACAACGGAAATGCTATGTAAATAGTTTTTATACTGTATTGTTTTTAAGTTTGTATTATAAAAACAATGTTGTTAGATTGTTATTTGTTACTTTTATTTTTCTGAATATTTTTGATCTATGATTGTGATTGGTTGAATACGCATCTGCCAATATGGAGAGCTGACTGTGTATATGACAAGTGAATCATAAGACATGATTTCAGTTAAAGTGACCATAGTATAATGAATATTTTATTGTTCTATTTATATAAAGTTCAAAAAACAGGCAAAATTCAACTATATTTTAGTAGTGTACAATTAGGTAGTAAAACTATGTAATAAATACCACAGAAACTGAATTTCGTAAAATTCAGCATAGTGGTAACTCCAGGGAGGAGGGAAGGGATTTTGTTTAATAGGGGACTTGGAGAGGGCTTTGGGAGTCCTGTTAATATTCAAATTGTTGACTTTAGCAAAAATTAAACAAGTGTTCATTCTACAGTTCACTAAATTATACTTTTATGCTTTATGCACTTTCCTATACATTTGTAATATTCCAGATAAAAGAATCCTAACAAGTGACTATTAGTAATATGGTCTATGGGAAAGATGAAGGAAGGAGAAAAGAAGTCGGCTGCTCCTTTTCCCCATGCAAGCCCCTGCTCAAGGCTTTGCCTGCAATGTTTGACAGAGCCACTTCTGGTTCTTAACTTTCCAACATGGTTGCTGATTGCTCCTCTCTTAGTGGCTTCCAATCTTCTGCCTATACCCACTGGGTGCCATACTCACTAAAGGGATGTACGCTAAGTCCTCCAATTAAAAAGAGAACCTCACTCTGTCCTCCTGGCCATATTCAGGCACTACCCTCCTTATGGTCATATAATTACTGACCCTCTCTGATGTCCACCCTACCAGTTTACCTTGGATGTGAAGCAGATGAAACAACACCTGTATTAGAGCAATATCTGACTAAAAAGACAAAGTCCAAGAGAGAGCATTACAAGAGTGACAAAATATAGACAGACTGGAGACCACAGTCTCACTCTTATATGTACTGAAATCTCAGAAGGGAAGAGAGAGAAGAGTGGTTCTTGTAAAGACGTCACCAAAACTGTGGGTCCTTTTTTGGATTCTCTTATTCTCCAAAGGAAGTATCCTTGGTTTCTGCACAAAGGCCCTGTTCTCTCTCTCCACCCTCCCACCAATCACTCTCTTGGCATAAAAATAAGATGGAACAGGACTCAGTTATACCCACCCCACCGTGGCCAGCACCTTGACCACTTTCTGAGGTTTGTTCCTGTCAGATAGACCCCCGCCTCCCTTTCTGCACCAAAGAAGGTATACCTACCTCCCTTGGCTTGGGTGGTGGTAGGGGCAAATGTTCTCAGTTTGGGATTCTACATAGTTGTGGTTTTTCTTTTCTATACTCCATAATTCTTCTGTCTACAAGAGACCAAAGGGAGAGGGGAACGAAACAAACAAACAAAAAAACTCTTGCTGTGGCTACTGGAAAACATCAGCAAATTCTCCCCACTGGGCCTTTCTGTTGTAAATTTTGTTAACAATTCCCCTAGCAACAGACTTCCTGACTCCCACTAGAATTTGCTAGGGATAGAATTGTGCTCACTGAAAGATAATGCAAATTTCTCTTATACAAATTTATGATCAAGAAAATTTAAGACTGTTTTGGAATGAGAGTTGAAATTTCTTCTCTAATGATCTATTGAAGAAACACCTTACATGATCCTTCTGGGGTTGTAAAGAAGTTGAGGTAAGAGTCCCTTCATTTCTCTAAAGTAGCATATATTATTGTATGTGGGGAGGCAAGATACAAAGAGCAAGAATATAAATTACAACATGAAAGATTGAAATAAACTGCTTAGAGAGTTCAAAGGATAGAGAGAGATGTCATTAATTAATGAAAACTGTAGACTTCAGACAGGAGTTTGCATCTAATGTGGACTTGAAAAATAGGTGGTTTATTGATCAGCAGATAAGTTTTCCTGTAGAAGGAACAGTACAAATAAGGGAACAAAGGTAAGAAATATGCGGTGTAGTCCGTATGCCAGGGTACAGTGTGAATGCAAGGGAGGCTTTGGTAATACAGTGAAACTACTGAAACCAGATTGTGAAATGTGTTGTATGTTCAGCTGAAGAGCTTGGTCTTAAGGTTGAATGCAACACAGGTTCACTGAAGTTTTGGGGTAAAAGATGGTGAGTAATAAACTCATATATTGTTACAATACAACTTATTTCTTCTTCTACGTCTAGTTTTCTGGGATGAAGTCATTGTGATTTGTCTTTGCTATTTTATTTGAGAATATATCCTTCATGATTCTATCTTTTTTCTTTTCTCTTTCTCTCTTCCTTCCTTTTCTTCCTTTCCTTCCTTCCCTTCCCTTCCTTCCTTCTTTTCCTTTCTTCCTTCCTTTTTCTTTCTTTCTTTTGGAAACAAGTATGTGTGGTCATACTCCTGTGTTACACTTTTTGACTGATAATAGAAAACATCTAGTCCCCTTTCAGACTTCTGGCCTGGAAAACATATCCTCCAGGCTTATAGTTATACCTGTGTTGTAAAGTTAACATTAAACTGAACCTACAAGAAACTCAAACAACTCAACAACAAAAACAAACCACGCAAATAACTCCATTAAAATCTGGGCAAATGATATCAACAGACATTTTTTTCAAAAGAAGACATACAAATGATCAACAAGTATATGAAAAAAATGTTCAATATCATTAATCATCAGAGAAATGCAAATTAAAACCACAATAAGATATCATACCATCTTATACTATTCAGAATGGCTATTACGACTGTTACTAAAATGTCAAAAAATAACAGATGTTGACAAAGATGTGGAGAAAAGGAAACAATTATATATTGTGGGTGGGGAGGTAAATTATTATATATTGTGGGTAGAAGGTAAATTATTATAAATTCATGGAAATCAGTATAAAGATTTCTCAAAAAACTGAAAATAGAACTATTAGACTCAGCAATCCTACTACTGGATATCTACCGAAAGGAAAAGAAATTGTTATATAAAAAAGATACCTGCCCTCATATGTTTATCACATTATTATTTATAATAGCAAGAATATAGAATCAACCTAAATGTTCATCTATGGATGATTGGATTAAAATGTGTGTGTGTGTGTGTATATATATATATGTAACATGTTATATATATATATAAAACATGTTATATATATCTATAATACAAAATAGCATATATATATATAACATATATAACATATATATCTATATAATACAAAATAGCATATATATAATTTTATATAAAACAATACATATATATAACACGTATATAACATTTTATATAAAAAATATATATAACATGTTATATAAAACAAAGTACTACTCAGCCATAAAAAGGAATGAAATTATGTATCCTGTACAACATGGTTGGAATTGGAGGCCATTATCTTAAGTGAAGTAACTCAAAAGCAGAAAGTCAAATATCACACATTCTCACTTACAAGTGAGAGCTAAATAATGTGTACATATGGACATAGAGTGTAGAATAATAGACTTTAGGGACATTGAAGGCTGGGGGTGGGGTGAGAAGAAGGCAAAGGATGAGAAATTACTTAATTGGTACAACATTTAGTCTGATTATATTTGGCAACCTTGTTTTTGAAATAATTTTTATGTATGTTTTCTATCATGAATGGCATGTTTTCATTTTCCTGCTATTTTTACTTGCTTATTGCTCAGATTTTCTCAAAACTACCTGTATGTTATTTTATCTTTTTTATTTGTCTGGTGTTATGTATTTCACTTAACTAACTGTTATCATTTTATTTGTGTGAAGTACATTTTATGTAGAAAATAAGACTTTTGGTCTGAATTATATCTACGTTAAATTTCTTTTTAGCAATATAGTGAAAATTTACTATAAAAAATTTAGATTTTTAGTATATTTTTTCTTTCTGTTACATATGAAAATAATTAATAGAAATCTTGAATGCAAAAGGCATCTCTGCTGCAGGGTGGAAGTCACTAGGTGATAGGCATTCGTTTTCACAAAAGAAAGAAGAGTTATTTCCTTGTGTATTTTCCCTTAATGCATGTTAATCAGGAGACTGGCTGACTCATATAGGTGATTTGATTAGGCCTCAGTGGATTGGGAATAAGATCGGACTCTGTTGGAAGTGATTATTTCAACAGTGACTTTCAAGTTGCTTATTGTTCTGTTTCCTCATATGACAAAATACAAAGAAAAACAATAACAAATATAACAGTCTAGATTCAGAATAGTTAGGACTTGGTTCATTTTAGCAGTATGAACTTAAGAGATTCACAAACGTTCTAAAATATGAGTTTATATTTGTCTTAATTGCAGGTCCATTTTTTTATATTAACATATATAATAATATGTCTGTGGAGTTTTATGATGAGAGAAAACAGATAGAAACAAAACTAGTCACACAAAGATTTTTATTACTCTTCAGGATGATTTAATCAAATAACATTTTTCTTTATATGTAAATAAAGATACTGATTATGGAAAATGAAATAAGAAAGGACAAGGCCACAAAAAATTAAGCCACAGTACTTCTTAAGATAATAATACTATTTATGCTTATAGTGAAATTTCTATTAATTTTTAGTTTTGTGGCAAAATTGCCTTCCCCACCTTAAAAGTTAGGTGAAGACTGCAGGACCAAGAATTATCATAATAAATTCTGAGGAAAGATAAGCACTAAATCAATACTGCCTATAACTTTGTTTTTTATTATAAATAAAATTTTACTTTGACAAAAAATCATAAGACCAATTTTTATCACTTGGAAGTCTGTACATTCTACAAGTTATTTTGAGGTGATAAAAAGATTTTGCAAATGCTGTCAAATGAAATATGCATTTCCAACTGCTACTGGGATGACCAAATGTATTCTTGTATGTAAAATGTGCCTTGCAGTCATTTAAAATTTTTAATTTTTTCAGACAGGACCTTAATGATGCAAATGGAAATTTTTATTAAACTTGGCTAAAACAATTCAGCTGCTGCCATTGCTTCAGTACAAATAGCACCAGTTATATAGGGAATCTACATATCATGTTACACAACATTAAGAGTAGCCACATACAAGCACTCTTGATGGTATCATTTATACCTACAATGAATCTGAAGATTATCTAAAAAATTATGCTATGCTTTTTTCCAGAACTTATTTTTCTACTTCCCAACCTAGAAAATTTTCAGTAAACTCAGGGGAAAAAGAGCATATTTGGATCCATAATCTACCTTTGATATCAGTAATCAATTTGTTTAATACAAATGTCAGTATAAATTTAAAAAATATTGAAAATTAAAGTATATAAAATGTTGAATGCAGCTTATGTTAATTATGGTCTTTTAAAAAAATAAAAATGCAAACAATATAAAAAACACTGAAATTCTGTAGTAAAAACTGATGAAGTAGAATCACAGTGTTACCTAAGATACTACTAAAATTCATAGAATCTCATCAATAAATGATAATGGTAGAGGATTTTAAAGGAACCAAAAATGTTCCATTTTATTTAATGATAATACTTTCTGGAGTCATATACAGAACTCCTCTAAGGTTCTAAAGACAATTTTCTCAGCAGTCATCTAACAGTACACTTTCATTAAATATTCCTTACCAAATGGTCTAGACAAAAACCAACTGTTCTTCAGAAGCAAAGTGTATCTTTTCTCAGAATGATATAATAGAGGTTTTATTAATAAATACAAGAAAACACTTCAAGCAAATCCATGCTGACAAAAATGTCCTGAATCTTAGATATAAATACTGCTCTATAAATGTCCTGAATCTTAGATATAAATACTGCTCTATAATATCGCTGTGCTACATTTGATTAGATTTTTGGTCCCCCAAATTTCCTCTGAAAAATATTAGAAATTCAGAACAACTTTGAATATTTAGCTTAGAAATAAAGTCTGGCAAAAATCACCTAGAAGGATTCTGAAGTGATGGCATGAAGAGTACCATGAACTCTTTTCCCAACAATACAATTATTTGACTAGAGAAAATTATTTTAAAAATGCAATTATTTAAAGTTTCTTGAAAGTGTCCTAAGGGAGGGCAGCAAGTAAAACATTCATTCAGGAAAATTTGCTAAATCTTGGTAAGAAGTGTAAGAGACTGCGGTGCTAGAGCCATAACCTGCTCTTTTGTCCCCCTCCCAGCTCTGAATAATGGGACTTTACAAAGGGTGCTTTACTCAGAATGGGTGCAAAGTAAAGCATCCTAAAGAAGTCCCATAAAGAAGACAGGGCTCTCTCCTGCCAGTATCCAGTTTAGGGCTATGGCTTCAATTTATGAGGTACACGACACAAAGGTTTCTTATTTGCTCTATAGAAGTTGCAGAAATTCTATTTCTATTTGGTGTAATCAAGAAAACTGAGACTCCCTTCTATCATCCAGCTTCTACTTGTAGTGAGAAAACTCTACTCCAGATGCAGCAGGCAATATATACTACATACATGACTGTTCCTACCTCAGTTTAATCATAGGGAACAGTTTCCACAACATAAAGGCAAGCCATGATACCAGAGATTATCATCTTCCTCCAGTTCCCACTTGTAGAGCAGGGATGTTACTTTGGGAGAGGAATAGCATTGTTTTCATCCTCAGCCTCTGTTCAGTGGACACAAGATTCTGCCTGGGTGAGAGGCAGCCTATAAGGATGAAGAGCTATTTAAGGGAACTGACTTATTTGTATCAGAGCATGAAGAAATTCAGGGCTATGAGTGTTATTGAAAACAGTACAAATCTTAATGGAGAGCAACCAAGATGATCATAGTTTTGTAATACTGGTTAGAAAACGTGCAATAGCTCCAAGAACAAGAAGTTTAACAGAGATAACAAGAAAAGTAGCCAGAAAGAATTCTCCAGAGATTGAAGTCATTCCTCAGGACTGAGAACTGAACACATGCATGAAGTTATAATTACTCAGGAACAGTAAATATAAGATGTGAGGAAGACTTGAAAATATTTCCAAGCTACCCACAGATTCACACAGAAAAAGTAGGAGCTTCTTGGACACAATGGGCTTATGCAAAGATGTTCACCCTTGTATACATTGCAATCAAAATATTGGAAGCCACAGACAAAAAGAAAATATTGAGAGCACCAAGAGAAAAATGACACGTCGCATACTAAACGAAAACCAACAAGATTAACAGCAGACTATTCATCAGAAATAATGGGGCCAGAAAGCAGTGGAATGACATATTCAAAGTACTGAAAAGTAAACATCTATTGACCAATTACATGTAGCATTTAAGTTGAAATAAAAGTATTTCCAGATAAACAAAGGCCAATAGAAAGTGTTATCACACTTGCCTTAGAATACTTAAAGTTCTTCAAGTTAAAAGTAAGCAACACCAGACAGTAATTTGAATTCACATGAGTGAACAAAATGCCAATATGTTTATTATGCTGATAATTATAAAAGACTGTGTGACTGAATATTTCTGTTTTGTCCTCTTAACTAATTTAAAAAACAGTTTATGAAAGCATATGTATACAATTGTATTGATAGGCTTACAGGATATACATAAAATGTATTTGATGATAACAACATGAAGGACAATGATGGAAACAAAGCTGTACTGGGGTAAAGAAATAACATGAAATGATAATTGAAATTCAGAAAAATAAATGAAGAGAATTAAAAATAGTAAACTAGAAAGTTAATATAACAAACTCTATAAATGCATGCTTGCATTCCTTTCTTCTCTAAGCTTCTTTAAAAGAGATAAGATTATAGAATTTATCATTTTATCAGGGAATAGTATTCCAACATATGTGGAGGTAATATGCATGACATTAATAGCACACATAAAGAGGAATGAAATGGAACTATAGAAGAGTAAAGTTTCTATATTTCACTGCAATTAAATTACTATAGATATTAAGTGTACTTTGGTAAGGTAGGCAATTACTAACATTTAAAAATATAATTAAATATTATTTATGGAATAAAAATTTTATACTAGACAGTTTCTACTTGGTACATGGAAGGCAGTAAGGGAGGAACAGAGAAAAAAAGGGCATTAGAAAACAAAAAGAAAAATGGCAAATGTAAATGCAATCATATAAATAACCAGTGTGAATAGATTAAACAATCTAAAGGGAGAGTATGAGATGAAAACTAACAAAATCAGAACCTATGCTGTCAACAGTAGATATGTTTTAGGCTCAAAGATACAAATAGTTTTAAAACAAAATAATGGGAAAATATAGATAATGCAAACAGTAACCATTAGAAATTATCTATAGTAATGTCAGATATACAGATGTTAACAAGAACATTGTTACTAAAGGAAAAGGAGGACACTTAAAAATAATAAACAATCTACCAAGAAGATGAAGCAATTGTAAATATATATACATGATAAGATTAGGCTTTGTGACCCCACATCAATTTCATTCTGAATTGTAATCCCCAGGGGTGGAGAGAGAAATCTGGTTAAGAAAATAGAGAAGATAATGAGAAATTATATTCAAACCAAGCAGATAAAAAGAATAAAGATTAGAATAGTCATAAATGAGAGAGATTAAAAACTCAATAGAAAAAACAGAATCAGTTCATTGCAAAGAACAACAAAACTGACAGACTTTATCTAGATTAAGTGAAATACAAGAATTAAATTACTAAAATCAAGAATTGAACAAAGAATATTATGACAACCTTTTAGAAACTGAAATGTTTTAAGGGACTGCTATGACCGACTATGTGTCAAAACTTAGATGAAATAGGCAAATTCCTATAAAGACACAAACTAATGATATTGACTCAGGAAGAAATAGATGCTATGAGTAGGCTTATAATGAGAAAAGAGAATGGAATAGTATTTAAATAACTTTCTATCAAGAAAAAACACATTCAGATAGCTTCTAAAATCACTTTATGAGGCCAATATTACCTATATAACAAAACCAGATAAAGACATCAGAAGAAAAGAAAATTACCATAGACTATCCCTTACATAGACACATTTTTTTTAAAAAAAAAAAGAAAATCCAGTTATGTATTAATACGCTTTGGCTGTGTTCCCACCCAAATGTCATCTTGAATTGTAGCTCCCATAATCCCCATGTGTCATGGGAGGGACCTGGTGGGAGGCAATTGAATCATGGGGGTGGGTTTTCCCCATGCTGTTCTTGTGTTAGTGAATAGTCTCATGAGATACAATGGCTTTATAAAGGCTAGTTCCCCTGCACACATTCTCTTGCCTGCTAACACTTAAGACTTCCTTTGTTTCTTCACCTTATGCCTTAATTGTGAGGTCTTCCCAGCCATTTGGAACTGTAAGCCCATTAAACCTCTTTTTTTCTTTATAAGTTACCCAGTCTCAAGTATTTATTCACAGCAGTATGAAAATGAATGGATATATGTATAGACAGGATTATAGGTCATGATCAAGTGTGATATATCTCAGGGTTACAAATTTGTTAACATCTGAAAATCAATCTATTAATATACAATATAACAAAAAGGACAAGAAAATACCTGGTCATATTAATGAACACAGAAAAAGTGTTTAATGAAACCCAACACCTTTCAATTATGAAAAAACTCAACAAAATAGAAATGCATAAAAACTTTCTGTATCTCACAAAGAGCATCACTAGTGATCCCACAGCTAGAGTATTCTTAATATTTAAAAACTGTATGCTTCCTCTCTAAGATTGATAAAAAAATGAGATGAGGATGTCCAGTCTTGCCATTTTTATTTAATTTGCAATTGATTCTAGCAGGGTACTATGCAGGGGAAAGAATTTAAAAACATTCAGAGTGCAAAGGAAGAAATAAACTATTTTTTGTTGCAGTTGACATAATCTTGCATATAGCAAATCTTTAAACACACCCTAGAAAATGTCAGAACTAATAAACACATTTGAGAATTTTGCAAGAGAAAACATGAATATACAAAAATCAATTGTAGTTTTGTACGTGAGTAACAATCTGAAAATAAAAGCAAGGAAACCTTTTTATTCAAAATAGCATAATAAAGGATATATTTAGTAAATTAACAAACCAGACCAATACTTGTACATTGAAAGGTACTAGGCATGCCGAATAAAATTTAAAAAGTCTAAATGAACAGAAATACACTCATGTTTATGAATTGGAAGATTTAATGTTAAGATGGCAGTACCAACCAAGTTGATCTATAGATTCAGTGCAATCCTTATTAAGGCCTAGCTGGCTTTTTGCAGAAATTGGAAAGCTGATCCTAAAATTCATATGGAAATACAAGGGAAACAGAATCATCAAAACAATTTTACAAAAGAGCAAAGTTTTAAAAAAATTTTTTTAATTTTTTTAACTTTTAAATTTTTAAATTTTTTAAAAGGCCAATTTCAAAACTCACTAGAAAGCTATAGTATTCAAGACAGTGATGACAATCACATAAAGACAGGCATGTAGATCAATGAATAAAATTTGAAATCTATAAATAAACTCATTTATAGCCACTTGATTTTTGACTAAGGTGAAATAATGAAGTGGAAAACAAATTATCTTTTCAAAAAATGATGATTGGATAGCTAAATATGCACATACAGAAGAATAAATTTGGATCCCTATTAGGCACCAAACACAAAATCAATCATACCTATAAATATTAGAACTAAAACTATAAAACACTTAAAAAAAAAAGTAGTAGACCATCATGACATTTGCTTAGGCAATTGTTTCTCAAATTTGCCACCAAATAGATAAACAACAAAAATGTTAAAATAGCTAAATTGGACTAAATCAATATTAAAAATATTTGTGATTAAAATGACACTATAGGAAAGTTAAAAAGCAATTCATAGAATGGTAGAGAACATTTGCAATGCATGTATCTGATAAAGAATTTACATCTAGAATATATACTATTAGAAAGTTTGATGGTTAATAACGAGGTCAACTTGATTGGATTGAAAGTTACAAAGTATTGATACTGGGTGTGTCTGTGAAAGTGTTGCCAAAGAAGTTTGACATTTGAGTCAGTGGGCTGGGAAAGGCAGACCCACCCTTAATCTGGATGGGCACAATCTAATCATCTGCCAGTGTAGCTGAATGGATTTATGTATACATATATGTGTATATATATTCCATTTATATACACATATATGTATATATATTCCATATACATATATTTATATATACATATATATGTATATACAGAGAATCACGACCCCTCAGTTTCCAGATTTAAGCCAGCTTACAAACCCAGAACCCCTTAAATGAAGGGGTGACTAGATCCCTTTGAGGAAGGACCCCCCTACATTACCAAAAATTTATGCAATGAATCTTCCTCCCATCCTTCCCCAAGGAGACCTCTGGCCTTTTATTAGGATAACTGTGCATTTAGGAAAGGGAAATTATCATACATTTCAGGGAATACTGGACACTGGCTCTGAGCTGATGTTGATTCCATGGGACAGAACGTATCATTGCAGTCTTCCAGCTAAAGTAGGAGCAAATGGAGGTGAGATAATTAATGGAGTTTTAACTCAGGTCCAACTTACAGTGGGTCCTGGGGGTCCCCAGACTCATCCTGTGGTCATTTCCCCAGTGCCTGAATGCATAAGTGGCATGGACATACTTAGTAGGGGGCAGAACTCCAACATTGGCTCCCTGACTGGTGGAGTGAGGGCTATCATGGTGGAAAAGGTCAAATGAAAGCCATTAAAGCTACCTCTATCTAGAAAAACAGTAAATCAAGAACAGTATCTCATCTCTGGAGGATTTGTGGAGATTAGTGCCATTATCACAACTTGAAAGACACAGGGGTGGTGATTCCTATTACATCCCCATTCAACTCTCCTATTTGGTCTGTGCAGAAGACAGATGAATCTTGGAGAATGACAGTAGTAGATTATCAGTAGATTATCATAAACTCGACCAAGTGGTGACTCCAACTGCAGCTGCTGTACCAGATGTGGTTTCATTGCTTAAGCAAATTAACACATCTCCTGGTACCTGGTATGCAGTCATTGACTTGGCAAATGCCTTTTTCTTCATTCCTATTCATAAGGCTCACCAGAAGCAATTTGCCTTCAGCTGGCAAGGTCAGCAATATATCTTTACTGTCATACCTCAAGGGTATGTCAGCTCTCTGTCTTTGTGTCATGATCTTGTTTGGAGAGATCACTTTTTGCTTCCTCAAGATATCACACTAGTTCATTACATTGATGATATTAAGCTGATTAGATCCAGTGAGCAAGAAGTAGCAAACACACTGGACTTATTGGTGAGACATTTACATGCCAGAGGATGGGAAGTAAATCTGACTAAAATTCAGGGACATTCTACATTGGTCGAATTTCTAGGGATTCAGTGGTGTGGGGCCTGTTGAGATATTCCTTCTAAGGTGAGGGATAAATTGCTGCATTTGGCTCCTCCTACAACCAAGAAACAGATGCAATGCCTAATGGGCCTATTTGGATTTTGGAGGCAACACATTCCTCATTTGAGTGTGTTACTCTGGCCCATTTATTGAGTGTCCCAAGAGGCTGCAAGTTTTGTGTGGGATCCAGAACAGGAGAAGGCTCTACAACAGGTACAGGCTGCTGTGCAAGCTGCTCTGCCACTGGGTTATATGAGCCAGCAGATTCAATGGTGCTTGAGGTGTCAGTGGCAGACAGGGATGCTGTTTGGAGCCTTTGGCAGGCCCCTATAGGTGAATCACAGCAGAGGCCTTTAGGATTTTGGCCCTGCCATCTTCTGCAGATAACTACTCTTCTTTTGAGAGACAGCTTTTAGCCTGTTACTGGGCTTTGGCCCTGCATCTTCTGCAGGTAACTACTCTTCTTTTGAGGGACAGCTTTTAGCCTATTATTGGGCTTTGGTGGAAAGTGAACTTTTGACTAAAGGTCATCAAGTCACCATGTGATCTAAACTGCCTATTATTAACTGGGTACTTTCTGAACCATCTAGTCATAAAGTGGGTCATACACAGCAGCATTCTGTCATCAAATGGAAGTGGTGTATACACGACTGGGCTCCTGAAGGCAGGTCCTGGAGGTACAAATAAGTTACATGAAGAAGTGGCTCAAATGCCCATGGTGTCTACTCCTGCCACCCTGCCTTCTCAACTCCAGCCTGCACTGATGGCCTCATGGTGAGTTTCCTATGATCAGTTGAGAGAGGAGGAGAAGATTAGGACCTAGTTCACAGATGGGTCTGCACAATATGTGGGTACCACCGAAAAGTGGACAGCTGCAGCACTACAGCCCCTTTCTAGGACATCACTGAAGGACAGGTGTGAAGGTAAATTGTCCCAGTGGACAGAATTTCAAGCAGTTCATCTGGCTGTGCTCTTTGCATGGAAGGAGAAATGGCCAGTTCTGCAATTATATACTGATTTGTGGGCTGTAGCCAATGGTTTAGCTGGATGATCAGGGACTTGGAAGAAGCATGATTGGAAAATTGGTGACAAAGAAATTTGGGGAAGAGGTATGTGGGTAGACCTTTCTGAGTGGACAAAAACCCTTTCCGAGTGGTCAAAAACTGTGAAGATATTTGTTTCCCATGTGAGTTGCAACAGGGATGGAGGTCATGCTTGGGCTCAGCAACATGGACTTCCACTCACAAGGGTTGATCTGATTATAGCCACTGCTGAGTGACCAATTTGCCAGCTGCAGAGACCAACACTCAGCCCTCAGTATGGCATCATTCCCAGGTGCAATTAGCCAGCTACCTGGTGGCAGGTGGATTATACTGGACCTATTCCATCATGAAAAGGGCAGAGGTTCATCCTCACTGGAACAGACACTTATTCTGGATATGAGTTTGCCTATCCCTCATGCAATGCTTCTTCTAAGACTACCATCTATGGACTCACAGAATGCCTTATCCACCATCATGGTATTCCATACAACATTGCCGCGGACCAAGGTACTCACTTTATGGCTAAAGAAGGACAGCAGTTGGCTTGTGCTCATGGATTTCACTGTTCTTACCATGTTCCCATCACTGTGAAACAACTGGATTGATAGAATCATGGAATGGCCTTTTGAAGTCACAATTATAATGTCAACTAGATGATGATACTTTTCAGGGCTGGGGCAAAGTTCTCCAGAAAGGCATATATGCTCTGAATCAGAATTCAATATACGGTACTGTTTCTCCCATAGCCAGGATTCACAAGTCCAGGAATGAAGGGGTGGAAGTGGAAGTGGTACCTCTCACCATCACCCTTACTGATCCACCAGTAAATTTCTTTTTTACTGTTCCTGCAACATTACTTTCTGCTGGCCTAGAGGTCTTAGTTCCAGAAAGAGGAATGCTGCCACTAGGAGACACAACAACAATTCCATTAAACTGGAAGTTAGAATTGCCACCTGGACATTTTGGGCTCCTGCCCAAAATCAACAGGCTAAGAAAGGAGTTACAGTGTTGGCTGGGGTGACTGACTCTGACTATCAAGATGAAATCAATCTACTACTCCACAACAGAGGTAGGAAGAGTATGCGTGAAATATGGGAGATCCATTAGGGTGTCTCTTAGTATTACCATGCCCTGTGATTCAGTACAACAGCCCAATCCACATAGAACTGCAAATGACCCAGACACTTTAGGAATGAAGGTTTAGGTGACTTCACCAGGAAAAAAAACCATGACCTGTTGAGGTGCTTACTGAAGGCAAAAGGAATACAGAATGAGTAGTAGAAGAAGGTAGTATACACATATCCACATGACCAGATGCAGAAACGAGGACTGTAATTTTCAAGAATATTTCCTCCTTCTGTTACAAACATGTTTGTGTACTTATGTACTTATACTAAGAAATAGCTTCATTTTATTTTCTTTCACCTTTATTATGTGACATAAGATTCTTTGACTTCACATCACTGTTCAAATATTATTAACTATGTAATAGTATTTGGGTGGGGATTGGTGTGTTTCTAGTTGTACAAAGATAGCCGTATTATGTTAGGTGTAATTATGACATTATTGTCTTTATTTGAAGATTATGTATAATCTCAGGATAATATTGCAGCCACTAATCATGAGTAATAGTGTCCAGTTTGGCAGTGGGGGTATATGCACCTCAGACCCTGGTGTGCAGCAATGTGCTGCCCTGGACACTGGAGACTCGGGCTTTCTACATGTGTTCATGCTTCAGACTCTGGCTCTTTTGCCACTTCATGGCACTGAATGTAACACACTGTTGCCACTGCCACTGCAAGTGTACCCTCAAGCCAAGAGGGATCTCCTTGGCAACACTTTCCTGGTATGAGAAAATGAGATCAGGAAGACCCTAGCAGCTCTTTCCATCAAAGATACCTATAGACCTCACCACCTCTGTGGACATCCACAGCAGTGGATAGTGAGGACTCTTGTAATATTTTGTAATATTTGTGAACATTCACCGTAGCTAATAGAGTTGCATAGAGACTATCTGCTGTGCCCTCACTGGAGCCAGAACTGTCACACCCCACACAGCTGGTGCCCTTGCATCCATTTATAGTGGAAAGTGTCTCCCCTCCAAAATAGCCTATGAAGTCTGGGCAGGGGGGACTACTCCATTGTGAAGAAATTAACACAAGGCAATAAGAAACGTGAACAACCAAGGAAGTATAACGTCTAAAAAACCCACAATAATTTTCTAGTAACTGAACTCCCAAAATGGAGATTTACAAATTGCCGAAGAATTTATAACAATTGTCTTAAGGAAGACACTGAACTTTGAGAAATCACAGATAGATAATTCAACAAAATAAGCAAAAGAATACCTGAGTAACGTAAGATTAACAGATTAAAATAAAGAAAAACCAAACAGAAATTCTGGAGTTCAAGAACACAATGAACAAAATTTTTTAAAAAATGCAATAAAGACTGAACACAAGAACTAATCTACAGAAAAAAAGTTATCATGAACTCAAAGACAAATTATTTGAAAATATGTAGTCAGAGGAGGAAAAGGAAAAAAAATGAAAAGGAATTAAGAAAGCCCACAAGATTTATGGGATAGCCTAAAAAGAGATAACACCATCATTTTTGGATTATAATAAAGATAATAGATAAAGGGACAAGAAACTTATTTAAAGAAATTGTAGCTGAAAAATTCACAAATATGAGAAAGATGTAAATATATGAGTATGAGAAGCTGAGTGATCTCCAATCATATTCATCCAAACAAGACACAAAACATGGTATCAACAAACTGTTAAAATTCATGGACAAAGACAGAATCTTGAAAGCAGGAAGAGAAAAAGATCCTCACATACAAGAAAACCTCTGTAAGGCTTTCAGTAGATTTATCAGTAGAAACTTTTCAGGCCAGTGTAGAGTGAGATGATATATTCATAGTGGTAACAGGGGAAAAAGAAAACTGCCAACTAAAAACATTTTTAACTGCTATGGCTTTCTTAGGAAATTAAGAAGAAATAACAATTTTCCTAGGCAAACAAAATCTCTCCACTAGATTTGCTTTACAAGAAACAGTAAAGGGAGTCCTGATATCAGTAACATGGAAATATATTAAACTATAAAATCAATGGCAAAAGTAAGTACATAGTTAAATTCAAAATACTCTGATACTGTAATGGTGGTGTGTAAATTACTTATATTTCTAATATAAAGGTAAAAGACAAAAGTATTAAAACTGGTTACATCAATTTGTTAATGATACAAATAATAATTTTGTTACAATTTACAAAAGTGAATTGTGAAATCAAAACTTAAAATATGAAAGAATAAAGAATAAGAAATATAGTTTTCATATTTGATTGACGTTACGAGTTCTCATTAGCTTAAAATAGCCTGCTTAAAATATAAGATGTTCTATGTAGGCCTCATGTAGTCACAAAACAAAAACCTATAGTAGATAAACAAAAGATAAAGTGAAAGAAATCAAAGCACACCACTAATTATTAATTCACAAAGAGAAAGAACATGATAGAAAGAAAGGATCAAAGATCTATACAACAGAAAACTGTTAACAAAATGGCAATAGTAAGTCCTACCTATGGATAATTATCTTAAATATAAATGGATTAAATTCTCTAATAGACATAGAATGGGTAGATTAAAAAAGAGAAGAAGAACCAACTATATGCTAATCACAGGAGACTCACATCACCTAGGGACAGAAAAAGATATTCCATGCAAATGGAAACCAAAAGAGAACAGGGTAGCTATACTTATATTAGACAAAGTAGACTTTAAGTCAAAAACTATTTAAGTCAAAAACAAAGAAGGTCTCTATATAAAGATAAAGGGGTCAAATAATCAAGAGGAGATGTCAATTGTAGATACATATGCACTCAATATTGTACTTAGGAACAAATCTAACCAAGGGGGTGAATGATCTAAATGCAGCACTCCACCCAAAAAAAACCCCCACAGATTAAAATCAGCCAAGAGAAGTAGCACATAGGGTAGATATATTAGTCCATTTCACACTGCTATAAAGAACTACCTGAAACTGGGTAATTTACAAAAAAAGAGGTTTAATTAACTCATAGTTCTGCCAGCTTAACAGCAGGCATGACTGGGAGGCCTCAGAGAATTTACAATTATGAGAGAAGGTGAAGGGGAAGCAAGCATGTCTTTACCATGGTGAAGCAGGAGAGAGAGAAAGTGAAGGGAAAGGTGCCACACACTTTTAAACCATCAGGTCGTGTGAGAACTCATGCTCATGCAAACAGCAAGGGGGAAACCTGCCCCCATGATCCAATCACCTAACACCAGGCCCTTCCTTCAATTAGACATGAGATTTGGGCAGGGACAAAAATCCAAATCATATTATTTTGCCCCTGACCCAAATTCCATGTGCTTTTCATATTTCAAAACACAATCATGCCTTACCAACAGCCCCACAAAGTCAACTCATTCCAGCATTAACCCAAAAGTCCAAGTCCGAAGTCTCTTCTGAGACAAGGCAAATCCTTTCTGCCTACGATCGTGTAAAAATAAAAACCACGTTAGTTACTCTCAAGATACAATATGAGTACAGGCCTTGGGTAAAGGCACCCATTTCAAATGGGATAAATTGGCAAAACAAAGGGGCTACAGACCCCATGGAAGTTCATTAAATCTTTCACTTTATCTTTTGTTTATCTCCTATAGGTTTTTTGTGTGTGCGACTCTCCAGCAGAAGAGTCATTAAATCTTAAAGTGCCAAAATAATCTCCTTTGATTCCATGTCTCACATCCAGGTCATGTTGATGCAAGAGATGGGCACCAAAAGCCTTGGGCAGCTCTGCCTTTGTGGCTTTGCAGGGTATAGCCCCTGAGACTGCTTTCACCGACTGACATTGAATGCTTGCAGTTTTTCCAAGTGCACAGTGCAAACTGTCAGTGGAACCACCATTCTGGGGTCTGGAGGATGGTGACTCCCTTTTCACAGCTCCACTAGGCAGTACCCCAGGGGGGACTCTCTGTGGGGGCTCCAACCCTGCATTGCCACACTGCACTGTTCTAGTAAGGTTCTCTATGAGGGTTCCATACCTCTAGCAAACTTCTGCTTTGACATCCAGGCATTTCTGAAACACGCTCTGAAATCTATGTGGAGGTTCCCAAACCTAAACTCTTTCCTTCTGTGGACCCACAGGCCCAGCACCACATGGAAGCTACCAATGATTGGGGCTTGTACCCTCTGAAGCAATGGCCCCAGCTGTACTTTGGCCCCTTTTATTCATGGTTGGTGTTAGAGTGGCTGGGATGCAGGGCACCATGTCCTGAGCCTTTACAGAGCAATGGGGCCCTGGGCCCAGCCAACATAATCATTTTATCCTCCTAGGTCTCCGGCCTATAATAAGAGGGGCTGCTGTGAAGATCTCTGACATGCCTTAGAGATATTTTCCCCATTGTCTTGACAATTAAGTCTCCTTTTTACATATGCAAATTTGTGCAGCTGGAGGCTTGAATTTCTTCCCAGAAAATGGGTTTTTCTTTTCAACCACATGGTAAGGCTGTGAATTTTACAAACTTCTACACGTTGCTTTCCTTTTAAATGTAAGTTCCAATTTGAGACCATCTCTTTGTGGATGCATGACTGTATGCTGTTAGGAGCATCCAGGCTACTTCATGAATGCTTTGCTGCTTAGAGATTTGTTCTGCCAGATAGCCTAAATTATCTCTCTCAAGTTCAAAGTTCCACAGATGCCTAGAGCAGGGGCACAATGCCACAAATATCTTTGCTAAATCATAGCAAGAGTGACCTTTGCACCAGGTCCCAATAAGTTCCTCATCTCCATCTGAGACCATGTCAGTCTGAACTTCATTGTTCATATGACCATCAGTATTTTGGTCAAAACCATTCAACAAGTCTCTAGAAATTTCCAAACTTTCTCACATCTTCCTGTCTTCTGAGTCATCTAAACTGTTCCAACCTCTGCCCATTACCCAGCTCCAAAGTTGCTTTGACATTTTCAGGTATCTTTATAACAGTAATTCACTTTTGTACCAATTTTATGAATTAGTCTGTTTTCATATTGCTGTGAAGAGCTACCTGAGACTGGGTAATTTATAAAGAAAAGAGGTTTAATTGACACATAGGTCTGCAAGCTTTACAGAAAGCATGACTGGGAGGCCTCATGAAACTTACGATCATGGCTAAAGTCAAAGGGGAAGCAAGCAGCTCTTTACTGTGGCAGAGCAGGAGAGAGAGAGAGTGAAGAGGGAAGTTACACACATTTTAAACCATCAGATCTCATGAGAACTCACTATCATGAGAACAGCAATAAGAAAACCTGTATCCATGATCCAGTCACCCCCCACAAGGCCTGTCCTCCAATTTGACATGGGATTTGGGCAGGGACACAAATTCAAAATGTTATCAATAGAGTCCAGAAGTACCAAATGTGAAGCTTCCAGTTGTTCTGTCCCCACAGTGAGAACATAATATTCTCCTGGCATTGCCAACCAGAAAAATGTATCCCAACTTTCATGGTAGGAGTTTTATTGGGGTTTCTTTACACAAACATGATTAACTGACTAGATATTTCAAGTGTGACCCAAAGCCCCAACCCTAAATCCTATGGTTGCTCTAGATGGGTAGTAAACTCCCGCTCTAAGACTATAAAGTGTGGGTAGACTGTACTCTAAATTACATTGTTAGACTATCCATTCTGATTGAAAGGATCCTGTTTCCAAAGGTAACATAAACCAGGCAAACAAAGACACTCCTGTTAGGTTTGATATCTCAGAGATTACCTCAGAGACTCAGAACAAAAAAGGCCAGACCTCTTTGGGGGCAACATTAAATCCTTTACTACACACAAACCCTTTCAGCGCCACATTGGCAGGAATTAGCTCCATTCATTCTGCTTTATGCTCTTATCTAGCTAAAACTATTTTTCTTTTGTAGTCACTGAATTAAACTGTTCCTTTGTAGACATGTACTTATTAAATAAGGGCAGAGTACAAGTTGTAACAATATATAATTCTGGTACTATTTGTAACTATAACAGGTCAGATCGATATTCTTATGATTGTTCAGGCTTATTTGGCTTATGTTACTTTGGAAATGGCTATCATTTAGCCAGAATGTATTTCTAAACTGTATTATTCAAGCACTTTGGAGAGTAATATTAATATTTTTAAAGAATATATGAAAGCTACATCAACATTGATTTAGAAGCTGATATGTGAAGATGTCAAATTCCACTTCTATATTGTTGATTTCTTCATTAAGATGAAAAAGTCTTCTTCTTTCAAAAAGTCTTCTTCTTTCTAACATTCAAATTCTAACCCTAAAGAGATTCTCTGCTGTGTTTTGTGCTCCCCTAATTAGGAGGTGGACAGACAACAAACAGAATGCCCACAGGATTCCTGAGTGGAAAATAACTTTTTCTCTTGTTACTCCCTCTCTTTTACTCCTTTTCCTATTGCTTTCTATATCTCCCCTCCTTGCCCACAAGCAAATGTGTGTTCCAGCTTCTTGAAAAGTATTTTCTTTCTGATCCACCTCATCCAGCAATGTTTGCTCCTAATTACCCCTTTCCCACACAGGGACATGTAAGCTTGTGAGGTCAAACATCTTTATGGTCACATTCCACATTATTTTGGTAAAGCTGGAAAATACCTCAGCAATCTAGGTATATTCCAGAGATATAAAGTGACTTGTTCTAGGTCACATGATTCTAGAACACAGATCTCTGGCCCTAATATTGTTTCTTTTTCTGCAATGGAAACTTCTTAATTTTCAAAATAAAGCATCAGATGAAGCAAAAACTGCTTAAAGAGATGGCCCAGAGATAGATTACTGAAGTCTCACATGACAAAAATATTTTATCAATATTTTCACTTCCTTTGTTCCTAAGTTCTTTTTCTAAAGATAAGTGCTTTCTGTATGTGCTTGACATTGTATTAGAAGACACTAATTCAAGAAAATATAGCTTTCATTGTCATACTTTAATATTGATGATTTCTTCTCTTTTCACAATTTTGCCTATTTCTTATAAACTGGCAGGAATGAGAACATATTTCTTATAGTTTAGCAGCCTATACTTTAATTTACCACATTTTAAGAAAATTCTTCTAGTAAATTTTTAATTGTCTGAGTACGCAATATTTTAATATATAATACACGAACATTTTATGAACGAACCAATTAGGTCTAATACATTTTTGTGCTTCTAAATTAACAAAATTACCTTAGAAATACAAGAGATTCTAAAAAGTAAGCATTGCATTTATTTCTATATTTCTTGAAATATCTTTATTTTCATCTACAATAACAAAACAAGGAATGATAGTTGGTGCCTGAAAGTCTTTGTAAATTAAACCTCTCCTGTGGGAGGCTAGTTCCTACCTCAGAAATTCAAAAGTAGATACACATATGCTTTTTCCTATATGTAAAACAAGTGGGGCAGGTGATGAAACAACCTAGTGTTTAAACTCTTGAAATATTTCCTACTGAGTTTCAGATCAAGTCCACATGCTTTATCATGGTTTACAAAGCTCAGCATTATTTGGCCAGTGTTTTCTGTTCTGACCATCAGCCATTTTGAACTCCATACTCCAGAGTAACAGACTTTTGCTTTTTCAAGCCTATTGTGCTTTGTCTCTTGGGTAGGGCTTATACATGCAATTTTCTCTATTTGGAACACTCTCCTCAGCCTTTTTAAATATCAATACTGACTATTTCATGGTGGACACTTCTTTTTTTTTTTTTTTTATTTTTATTTTTTTTTGAAAGAAAGAAAAAGAGAGGAAAGAAAGTGAGAGTGAAAGAAAGAAAAAAAAAGAATGTACGAGAGAAAGAAAGAGGAAGAAAAAGAGGGAGAGAGAACAGGATTCTTGTTCTACTGCCCAGGCTAGAATGC